>JAXGGA010000463.1:0-225756 GCA_038373865.1 Uloborus plumipes | reverse complement strand
TAAATTAGAGTGCCTCACTACAAACCTCCCCCCCCCACACTTTTTTTTAATTTTTATGTTTAGTAACATAGTTAACAATGTTTTAATATAATATTATTGACAATAATATGGAAATTGGTTTTAAGAATTATGATAAAATTTTGAAAGTATTTTTGAGAAATTAGAAAAATGGAAAAATAAATAAATATATATTTTCTCTCGTAAATAGATTACAATTTCTAAAATCACAATTGTGTAAACGAAAGAAAAAAATATATTGAAATTGTTAGCATTAAAAAAATCATCCTGCTCATTAATCGGCTTGGCCGATTAATCAGCCGATTAATCGGTAATCGGCCAATTTGCGTATCGGTGCATCCCTAATACTTAGTGTCTGACTTCGTCCTTGTTCAAAACGTGTACGAAACTTAATAAATACATTTGTGTATAGAAGCTAAGAAATATAATGTAAGCTAACGATGGCTAAGTGATAATGTGAAAACTATTACAGAAGTGTCGTCACAGCTTAAAATCTAAAGCATAATTTATAGCTATGGAATAAATTACGATGCACATGATATTACAGTACCAATTAACACAGTAGCCTTAGTGACCTTCTAGTAAAATAAATCACCAAGATAAAAAATATCATTAAGGAAATGCTTTTCTAACAAAAAAAAAATCTACATACGACACTATTTTAAAAAATGGTAATGGTTAAGAACCAATTGCCCTCTTCATTTGAAATTATTCGAAATGACCGCAAAATTGTCTTAACGAAGTATTTTTCAAAGATACATAACTGCACTTATTTTTTCTAATGTGCTTAATAAAAGAGAGATAAATGTATAAGCAATTCTAATTCCATTGGCCATTTCAAAAAATTCTCATCTCTTTCTGACAGGGAGGGAGACAAAATTATGAAACTTGGGGGGGGAGGGACAGAGTTTTATTCTCAACTATCTTCCACCTCAGGCTCCCTATGACTGTAAATTATTATTCTCAAAGTGTTACTTAAGTAACTATTGTTGAACGTTTGGCATACTTGCCTAGCATGCTGAAGCTAACAGCTTCAATGACTCTCCCCACGTTGATATCACATATAATATAAAAACAATGTTATAGAAGTACTAACCATGGAACCACAAAAAAAAATGTAATAATGAGGAGAGCATACTGAGATTTATTAAGTTATTTTTTGTCGAATAAATTATTTTCTCTTATATCCTAGTTGTCAAGACATAAATTTTAAAAATCTGTCAAAATTTAGGAAAAGTCGGCAAATTTTTAAGACTTGGCGATAAATGGGAGATTTCTCAAGACTTCCTTGTCTGCATGTAGCAAGACCTCGTGCGTAGAACGTTCGCTCCTTCGCTCACTTAAACTCGATACAATTGGCAACTTTTCTTAAAATTTTAGCATATTGTAAGACTGCATAAATTTAATAATAGGGACTCAAGGGCACATAATTTGTATGCACAAAACATGATTTACAATACTCTTTCGATTGCTACATTTTTAGATTTATATCACGACAGTATGACTTCCTGGCCAAAATCAAAATAGAAGTTTAGAATATATATATTTTTAATAATGGCAATACATAAATTATAACTGCAATTTTAAGCGGTTATCTTGAAACAGTATTTATAAATCTGCAATTTCGGGCCAGTGAGTAATGTGAAATTCCCTCTTTCCTTCATTAGTTTAATAGGTTTGGCATATTTTTTGGTATTGGCTTAGATTAATGTTGAATCAGTAAAAGCGCTAAAATCCAGCCAGGGCGATTCACATGGAACTTTGTGATCTGTTGACGTCGGCGCCATTTTAACTCAGCTACTGTCGTGCGCCACAAGAACTTGCACATATGGGGGACGAGGAATTACTTCTTGTTTCCAAACGCAATCAAACCCAAATCATAATTCAGAATCAGAAGGGTTTCTTTTGGTGAAAGATACATGTCTAATGTTTTGTATTTTTAGTTTCGATTTTTACATCAGGTAGGTGACGCCCCCCGCCCTATTGCCTATGCGCTGAATAAGCCCGATATTCACATTTACATGACCCTCTCTAACACGGAAGCGGATACGTTGGCAATTCGGATGTTAGCCTTATAAGGCCGTGTAAAGTCTTTTTGCGGTTTTTATAATGCGAGATACCGTAAAATGATGCGTATAGGAACAGCGGGGTGATTCGAAACAAAACTTCCGGGTCAATCCATTTCAAATCACCCAGTCAGTGTTGCTCAACATTTTTAATTTTCCTGATTCTTTTATCATGGATTACCTATGGGTAGATATGAACAAAACTGCAATTGAAAAAAATTTACATGCAATATTTTTTATTTGGCAGCCATTTCAAAATGGCGATTTGACAAATTTGATAGAAAAACAGGGTTTGCGAAAATTTTTATTGCCAAGTCGTTTTTAAAGATATCCAAATAATTTAAAAACCAGTGTGTTCAACATAAAATTACCTTTAAATGCACTTTCTTTAAATTTCCCTATCATGTAAGAAAGTTGGTCAAAATCTTTCTCTAAAAACTAGGAAAAAACATAGAAATTGGTAATTTTTAAGACCATAAATTTTTATGAAGGGAGAGAGACTCAGCAATATTATTTTATTTCTGTGTTTGGCTACTCATAATACTACCAGCAGCAAAAGTTTTAGTCTTTAGATTGAACTCCTTTTTTTCTACTGGTCTTCAAAAATGGCGGAAAACGCGAAAATGTCAATTTTCGTAGGTCAGTATCTGAAAAAGGACTGAATGAAAAAAAAAGAAAATTATATAAATGTTCTTTATACTAATAAGAATATCTCACAAAAAAAGTATGACTGAGACTCAACTGCGTTTTGAGTTATAGAGCTGCGAATTTCAACAAAAACGCTACCTTTTTTATACACTCGTGCAATGCTAAATTAGCAACTAAGGCGTAAAATTATCTTAACTAGCAAAGTTCAATAATGCTGAAATCTACAAGTTAACAATGCACTTTTAATTACATCTTTTTTTTTTTTAAATAATCGACAGTAGTACTAGTACTACCGTAAAATGAACTACCGTTCTTGAACTTACCCATGTTTTTTGCACTACAATGTTGTAAACTATTACACACATTAATGTTTTTTAAATATACTTTTATGTTCAACTCTTAACTACTTGCCAGCTGTAATTTTGGTTAAAATGTTGAACAAACGTGATATTTCATTGCACAGTTTATTAGTTGTGTTGTGTGTTCTTCCCGAAATCGTTGTGAGTTCAAATGAAGTAACTTTACATACTATTTTCTTTGCTGATACCCACGCAGTATCATTTTTTGACAGTTGAAAGGCAGTTTTTGGTCCAGAAGGATGAAAGAAATGCACCAAAATATCATTGTTAGTAAACTTTTCACATCCACCATTTCTCATCGTATATACAGGTAACAAAGTCATTATTTGGGAATGACGACACATTGGTAAATAGTATTGAAGTCTGGTGATTATCAAGGCTCAAGATTGTGGAAGTAACAAAGCACCTGATTTGTTTGTTATTTAAGGGAACATATCTGTGATAACCTCTTGAACCTTTCACCTTTCACTGTTGAACAACATATATGTATGTTTCTTCAGCTGTAATCATAGGCGGATTTACGGGGGTGCCAGGAGGTGCGCCGCACCCCCAACATTTTGTTGACATTTTGAAAAAATAAATTAACTATATTTAATCTGGAAACAGGTTGGAAAATAAATTAAAGTTTTTCATAGCTACGATTCAACTTAATTCACGCGAAAGAAAACCCCAAAAAATCCAGCATTTCAGAGGTTCTCAAAATCCAGACCTCCACGGACCCCCTTCTGAAAGTTACTAATCCCCCTAACCCCGTTCGTGCACCAAAAACAAAAGTTTGATTTGATAACTTTAATTTTTGTTTTGATTGTTCAGGGAATTCCGGGGTTGGGGACCCGGTTTGTTTCACCCCCAGAATTCACAGCCTAAATCCGCCTATGGCTGTAATTGAGCGAATGGAAAACCCACTGACTGAAAGATTTGAATATTGTTTAACAGTGAAAGATACAAGGTTATCACAGATATGTTCCCTTAAATAACAATCAAATCAGGGGCTTTATTTCATCCACAGGCATGAGCTTTGATGATCATCAGACTTCAATACTATTTACAAATGAAGGGTCAGGGGGAAAAACCACGGTAGTCACATTTGATTCATTTTGAGAAAAACGAAATTTAAACTTTACGAACTCATAAACTTCCCCAGTATACTTGTTCTAAAATGACAATAATACATGGACTACAGTGTTTTTTCACGAATATTGCATATACTAAACGAAATTACACTTATTTTTCTAACAGGTGGTAGGTAGCATCAGTTTAAATTCAACAAAAAGTGGACTACGGTGGTTTTTCCCCCTGACCCTTTAAATGTGTCGTCATTCCCAAATAATGACTTTGCTGCCTGTATATACGATGAGAAGTGGTGGATGGAAAAAGTTGAAGAAAAAAGTGAAGCTAACAATGATATTTTGGTGCATTTCTTTCATTCTTCTGGACCAAAAACTGCCTTTCAACAGTCAAAAAATGATAGTGCTTGAGTACCAGCAAAGAAAATAGTACGTAAAGTTACTTCATTTGAACTCACAACGTTTTCGGGAAGAAAACACATCACAACATAAACTGTGCAATGAAATATCACGTTTGCTCATTATTTTAACCAAAATTACAGCTGGCAAGTAGTTAAGAGTTGAACACAAAAGTATATTTAAAAAACATTAATGTGTGTAATAGTTTACAACATTGTAGTGCATAAAACATGGGTAAGTTCAAGAACGGTAGTTCATTTTACGGTAGTACTAGTACTGTCGATAGGTAGTACTAGTACTGTCGATTATTTAAAAAGAAAAAAAAGATGTAATTGAAAGTGCATTGTTAACCTATAGATTTCAGCATTATTTAACTTTGCTAGTTAAGATAATTTTAAGCCTTAGTTGCTAATTTAGCATTGCACGAGTGTATAAAAAAGGTAGCGTTTTTGTTGAAATTCGCAGCTCTATAACTCAAAACGTAGTTGAGTCTCAGTCATAATTTTTTTGTGAGATATTCTTATTAGTATAAAGAACATTTTGTATAATTTTCATTTTTTTTCATTCAGTCCCTTTTCAGATACTGACCTACGAAAATTGACATTTTCGCGTTTTCCGCCATTTTTGAAGACCAGTAGAAAAAAAAGGAGTTCATTCTAAAAACTAAAACTTTTGCTGCTGGTAGTATTATGAGTACCCAAACACAGAAATAAAATAATATTGCTGAGTCTCACTCCCTTCATAAAAATTAATGGTCTTAAAAATTACCAATTTCTATGTTTTTTCCTAGTTTTTAGAGAAAGATTTTGATCAATTTTCTTACATGATAGGGGAGTTTAAAGAAGGTGCATTTAAAGGTAATTTTATGCTGAACACACTGGTTTTTAAATTATTTGGATATCTTTAAAAACGACTCGGCAATAAAATTTTTCGCAAACCCTGTTTTTCTATCAAATTTGCCAAATCGCCATTTTGAAATGGCTGCCAAATAAAAAAAAATTGCATGTTAATTTTTTTTCAATTGCAGCTTTGTTCATGTCTACCCATTGGTAATCCATGATAAAAGAATCAAGAAAATTAAAAATGTTGAGCAACAAATTTTATTTATATTGGGTGATTTGAAATGGATTGACTCTTCCTGATTATACAAAGAAATTTTTCGTAAGTATACCGCCGGGTATTTTTGGCAATTAATTTTTTTTTAAAGAAGGTAATATTGTAAGAAGTAGGAAAACATATTTTTGTCATTCTGGCATAACTATTGGCTTATGTGTAAAACTGCAAGCGGATCTCTAAAAAACATCAAGTTTTCATGGTCTGCAAAACTTTGTATGCATGTACAGACCCCTTTATATTTCAAATATATGCATAGTATTTTTTTAATTATGCATATATCTGAGCAGCAGAGTACCACATTAGAAGAGACAACATATTTTAATTGTGGCACAATTATGAAAAATTCTTCATAATGTCATACGATAAGGATTTGTTGGGTGAATCCCAACACTTTGTTCTGTTGTTCTAATTCTAACTTATTTAAAGGAAACTGTTTGAAAAATCAAGATTCTAACTCCAATTCTTCTAGTTAAGACAAGGGCAAAGATTTATTACTGTTTATCCCTTCTCGTGAGCAATTAGATCTTAGAATGATAGAAGGTTGCAGATTTAAAAATATTTTTGCTCCAGGAGAGTTCTTTTTACTTAAAATACATGGGGGAAAGTGATACAGACTTTATGTAGCAGAAGTCCAGCACACAGAAAATGATGAATAAGTGGGAAAATCTTACAGGACAATCCCCGAAACCCAGAGATTTCAAGAAACTAAAGAAAAGGCAGCGTTCATCCCAGAAGATGTTATGAAAAAAAGTCAAGTCACAACTGCTAGTTTTAATGACAAGTACATATTTGTGGACGACATTAGTGACTTAAACTGATATTAAATCTTTGTATTTCCATTCAAAAGCATTTCTTAAAAATTAATTTTAATTTTTCATAAAATAAAAATTATTTTGAATTTTGACAAATTATAAACGTTTACTGGTATAGAAAAAAACTTTTTTTTTGACAATAACCATTTGTTCTTATTCTCCCCCATCAATATTACTCACGTTTGTGAAACCTATTGCAAGTTAAATTGAAAAAAATAAAAAAAATAACATGTGTTCCGATCGACCCCTATCAGCAGGGTGATTCGGAACACCCCTCAATTCCTATATATATAAATAATAACTGTTCAAAATGTTTTGTCTTTACTTGGAATATCAAAAGCAAAGCAAGACCGAAGTTTTTACTCAAAAAATTAAATTAAAAAATATTTTAACTATTTTTTTTTTCTTTTTTTACAATCGAAGCTGGAAAGTATACGGATTCGCCCCATTTTACTGTACCAAAAAAAAAAAAAAAAAAATCCCGCAAAAAATCGCAAAGAATCCAAATCGGGGAATCAGTCTTGGTGCTCCAAATCGCTTCTTAATGAGAGAAGGCGTTTTGACCTATATTCCCTCACAGTAACCAGCGATGACGTTGAGTGTGGGTCGTTCTTCGCTCTGTTGAAATTAAAGGTCTCCTCACCAAATCTCGGAGGAAAAAAGAAACTTTTCCAGTGCGTGGACAATGGAGGGCATTAGCCACCTGATGTGATGTTAAAAACCGTGTAACAGAAAACTTTAGATATGTACTTTCGATATTAAAAATAAGCAAAGTATTCTGTTTCACAGTATGGTTTTTGTTAAGTTTTGAAAAAAAAAAAAAAGTCTTTCTGCGATTTGTATAATTTAGCTTGCCACAAAAAGCCATATGCTTCTTTAATTCCAGCTTGTTTATGCTAAAGCTTATTTAAAACATAAATTTCAGTAAAACTCTTTAACTTACTTACCAGATATCAAATCCTAGCTGTAGATATATACTAACAGACCGGTGCCAATGTGATTGTATTAAAAATCACTTACAAGGGAATACTAACTACATTTTCGCATTTAATTCAGTATCAATCCGTTATTGAGACTATGGTGATTATGATATGTTTAAAAAATTATCTACACCGAAAAGATGTACCTCAAGTATGTACCAGCATCCCGGTTATGACATCCATATACTGCAGTTTTGTCCTGGTTAAGGATGCATCAGTCTGGAATTGAGATGAGACATTTCCGGATATTTATGAACCCTTGGAGAAAATCAGTTCCTTTCCTTTTTTCTATTTCTCTGAAAATTGGAAAAATGAATTGTTTACGAATTATTATAAAGTTTAGCTGTTACATTTTCATGCAAAACTGAAAAAATGCTGAATACTCAAAGATATACGCCCTCTATAATATTTCTCTTTCTTGGAATTATGTGCAAAGTTATTTAAAATGTCTTTCTGCATTCTGAATGCCGGTAGACTGTCATGTTTCAAACACCAAAAATATTCCATAGTCGCATCGTCACTGAGTAGTCAATTTTAAGTAGGGTGTGACTTTTGTAAATTGTTAAATCGAATTGTTGATTGAATTTTTTTTTTAAATAAAGAAGTTGTTTATCTTTATATTTTTAAGTTTGGTGCATTTAATTACGTACATGTCTATACACCGTGGAGAGTTCTCTAAAAAGGTGTCGTTTTTGAATTCCACATTTTTTAACTTTTCCCAACGGTGCAAGTTCGCACTTTTCAGGTAACCTAACTGCGTTTCTTGACTAAGAATGAAACTTATAAAATAAAGAAATTGTAGTAACCTCACGTGACAGACACGATGTCAGAATGCAATATTTTTTCAGAAAATTCAATTGCGGGCACTATTTACTAGGAGGATCCATAGAGAGTTTAACTTAAATTTAATTAACTAATTTTTAATAATGCGATTCTAACTTTTGCTTACGTTTTCGAGTCCTCTTTTTATGGAGATGAAAATATTATTTTTTCAGCTGTTTAAAAAAAAGCGTTAAAGTTTATGAGTAAGTTCAAAATTTGAATAATTATAAGCTAAAGCTCGTCAAGTGCTTTATCAAGAAATTACCCTTCTTACTGACATTAATCTTAAAGGGCAGACCTACATTGCGGGTAATTACCCCAATTTGTGGGGTAAAACTCCATTAATTTGTTCATTTGCTAAACTGTCAAGTTCTCGGTAAAATCTAATCAGCCAGCGTTAGAATGTATATTATACATTCTAACCCTTCTACAGTTCTTTGACCCTTATACCTTGTATAAGGGTCATTTTCAAAATTTGCTAACATTTGCTGTCCGGAGGTTAAAACGACGTCTTTGAAGCATAAATTATATTTTAAATTCAATGCAAACAATTATTTTTTTCAAGAAATACCCTTAAAAAATTCTATTACTCAAAAATTATTGACATTTTTTTTATTTTTATATAAGTCTTTAAAAATGAGAATCAGGGCAAAAACACTTGTCCATTTCCCAATTTTCGCAACTTCAACTATTTTTTTATAAACTTAATTGTATAAAAAATTATACACAACAAATTATTTTTATGTATTGACAATTAGTAAATGATATTCATAATAAATAGTGACAATAGTAATTTTTTTTCATTAAGAACTGTATGAATATATTTTGTCCGGCAGTTCTTGTCAAGTCCGTTACCCTAAGATTATTTTAGCTAAAAAACGTATTTATTGCAGTCAAAAGATGGTACCACGTATTCAGTTAACTTAACGAACTAGTGACGTAACTATTTCGTACCGTTTTGTTTTCCTGAGTCGAGAAGTATTGCTGTGGCGTTTTGCACAAGATTTCTTCCAGGTGCGTATTTTTATTCTTTGTCAAGTCTATTACCAAAGATTTAAGTATTAATTTTTACTTTTCTCAAATTTCAGCCCGAAATATTTTTTACTATACAACTCTAAGAAAATGCATATTGTTGCTCAATTTTTAAATTTGACAACCTAGTCATAATTTGGCATTTTGGTTGAAATGTCAAGTCCGTTACAGGTTAAATCCGTTAACAAATGACAAGTCCGTTACCATACAGTTTTTGATCAATATTTTAATAATCACAAACATCGTTTTAAGCCTCAGGGAGGCAAATAATTTCAAATGTAATTGGTTCTAGGGGCTATGATATAGTTTAAAAGTGAGATTTCATATTGATTTTGTATGACAACGGACGACAATTTTCCTTAACTTAAAGTTTTACAACAGCATTTGAATTCTTAATTATGCATCAAAGTGACAATTTACAGACAAAAGACAAATTACTTAGGGCCGCCGAGAGGTTTACCGGGGCCCCGGGGCAAAGTACTGACATGCGCCCCCCCCCCCCTTTCCAAAAAAAACTTCAATACTAAGACAACTTACGTTCGGTGCAGTGAAGAAAAATAATAGTATTTCGTATTTGCTAATTTTTCTTCCAATTTTATATTTTTGTGTGTTTTATATTTTTATGATCTGCTAGTGTTCTGTACTTAAGTATACTATGATATAAATGCGTATGAAATAACCCAGAAATACATAACGCAAATTTATAAATAATATTCCTACTTCAATTTACTAATAACTATTAATAATTCTATCACTACTTTCATATTTACATCAATTACACATGAATGTGTTTTAAAATCCTTTGAAAAAAAAATTACATTTCTTGACTATTAAAAGCGTTATTCCTCACTTTGAAAGTTCATTAAAACTTTCCATTATACACGTAAGAAATGCCTGGTAAGTACTACAGAAGATAGCCCCCTAAGGCATTGGGCTACAAGCACTGGTTGCGTTGCTGTGGACACATGTGGATGCGAGATGTTTTTCATTTGCCTACACAAAAATGAAGTTCAGTTAACCAAAAAAACTGCCTTTTTTTTTAACTAGTAGCCCGGGCCCCCTCTTGCGCCGGGCCCCGGGGATTTTGCCCCTGCTGCCCCCCCTTCTCGGCGGCCCTGCATGCACCTAAAATATGTGACAAAACATCTGTTAGTGATTCGAAACGAAAATAGCAAGTTAAAAAAAATACTTAAAAATTCTACAATGTAAGCATATGGTGAAAATGACCCGTAAGGGTTATTGGAAACAACCCGTTCAACTTCTCTAATTTGTAAAACGGAGAAAATCAACCCTCTATTGAAATTGATGTAATCGAAACTGTAGATCGTGGGGATCTCCGCCTACCCTATATGCATCCGGGAACTTATATATCGCTTACCATTGTGTAACTTCATTCTCGCAATCAGAATTAAGACGGAATAGAAAAAAAGACTATACTCAGCAAAAAAATATTTTTCTCCTCAGAAAAAATGACCGGAACTTAACTATGGCTTGAACGTATTCCTTGGAAAACGTTCGAGGTCAGCAATAGCGAAATACGCTGGGTACTTACTTGGCTATTGCAAAAAAAAGGCGAAAAGGATATCCGACTTTAATAACCAAGTAGAGAAACACTAAAGAATAAGCATTCGGAAAATGAAAAGGTAAGGTGAATGGGGGGGGGGGGGGCTCAGCAGAAGTGAAATATACGACTCTGTAGCAGTCTAGCTAATCCAAAACTCATCAATCATTCTGAAGCTGCCATTTAGCTCCTGTCAGAATTAAAATGTATCTTTCGTGCAAGCTCTGTAACCTTTGCCAGGAGGGGAACGACATTTGTCAGTCCTCCGTGTTATTTTAACAGCGTATTAGGACCGCGCCTAGAAGATCCGTTAAGCAAGATAGCTTTTTAGTTATTTCTATGGTCTTATGAGTTTTTTTTTTAAGATAAATGTATACTCTTTCCCTCTTTCAATGCGGGAGCGGGTAGATAGATAAATTGATTTTTAGAAATTCATCTCGTTTATAATTGAATCCGTGTTTGTTGAAAGGGGTGCAATTCACAAGTTACAAACTTTTCAGGAAATTAAAAAAAAATTCATATTTAAGAAATTTTTGACAAAAAATGCATGTATAAAAATTAATTTGAAAGCAAAAATGAGTGTTTTATTTCTGAAAAAGTTTTATAAAGTTTTGAACAGTACTTTTTAAAAGTAAATAAATGCAAAAATATCTTTAAAAAAATCGCCTTTTTAACAAGCATTTTAAAATGAACAGAGTAAACCATTTCAAAGAAAATGAAAAATAAGTTTTTTAGATTCATAATCTTTTAGATTATGAAAGCCGCACTGTATTAAACATATTAAGTTCGTAATGTAAGGCAAAAATAGCAAACAAAGCAGGAATCATAATTTTAATAGCTAATTTTCATTGTTAGTACTCTTGGAGATAACAGTATTATGCCAGACTGCAAAACAAAAACAAAAAACAGATTCTACATAATCATGGCTTTGTAACAAATACCAAACATTGACGTACGCCACGTTAACAAAGCACTAACGTTTGCCTGTTAATTATGTCGTTATGGATACAGTTAGAAATGCCATTTTGATATCCCCATCAATGTGTCTAAGTACAAACAAAATAAAACCCTACTAAACTCATTAAAAAAATAATAACATATGTCCTTTTTACAAAACGCAATTCAATTTTCAATGAGTTAAAATTGCCATTTATATGTCCCAATTTGAGATTTTAGCAATAAGTCTCAGCATAAAAGAAAAAGTGTTTTAAGTGCACTAGAGCTTGGCTAGCCACCAAAAGTCGGCCACGATAAAATAAAACATCCTATAAATATCATATATCTAATTTAAAATCAAACATCACACATTCCTTCGTTCACTTTACCTATTACCAATAGCAGCCAATAGCAATAATTTATGAGTATTTTTTCTCATAAATTCAGTAATACGTCATTTAATTTTATACAATGTCCTCGTCTTTCTGCTTTGCCATTCAACTTATTTTTCAGATCAATGGAAACAGTTCTCTTAAGTGGTAAATTGCTCGTTTGATTTTCGTGCTATTTTAATTTTTTATATGGCTTTAATTTTAAAAGAGTTTGTTTCCTAATGCGTCAATAAAAAAAATTTCCCTGTGGACAAAGTAACATTTGTGAGCCAGCAATTGGATTTTTTTTCTTCTGTATCCTCAGTAGTCGACCCTGGAGTTCTGACTACTAGGATATTGTGTTTTTTTTCTTTTTTTGCTTGTTCACCAAATAAGTCACGAAGTGACTCTTATACTGCTCATCATATAAGAAATAAAATACAGTACCGTAAAATGATGTGTATGGAACAGCGGGGTCAACAAAACTTTCCGACCGTACAAAGAAATTCTTCATAAATATACTATTGGGTATTTTTCGCCATTATTATTTTTTTTTTAGAAAGGCAAGATCATAGGAAGTAGGAAAAAATTACTATTGTCAATCTGGAAACGCTACTGGCTTCTAAGGAGGGCTGCACGTGGAACGCTAGAAAACATCACATTTTCACAGACTGTAAACATTCATATGCAAGAAGAAATATTCTTATATTTTAAACCTAAGAGTGGTATGTTTCAGTCATACATGTATGAACAACAGAATACCACATTTAGAATTTACATTTTTTATAAATTGTGTCATAAAAATGAAGAATTCTGAAAAATGCCATAGGAAAAAAAATTAGTGGGTGAATCGGAACACTTTGTTCTGTTGTTCCAATTCAAACTTATTTGATGGAAACTGTTTGAAAAATCAAGATTCTAACCCCAATTCTTCTAATCAAGACACGGACAAGGATTTATTACTGTTAATCCTTTCTCGTGAGCAACTAGATCTTAGAACAACAAAAAGTTGCAGATTTCAAAAGATTTTTTCTCCAGGAGACTTCTTTTTACTTAAAATACGCGGGGGGAAGTCATATAGACTTTATATAGCAAAAGGCCAGTACACAGAGAGTCATAATTAAGCGTTAAAATCTTTCAGGACAATTCCCGAAACCCAGAGATTTCAAGAAACTAAAGAAAAGGCAGAGTTCATCCCAGAAGATGCTATGAAAAAACTTAAGCCAAGTCGCAATTGCTAGTTTTAAGGACAAGTACATATTTGTGGACGACATGAGTGACTTCTATTCATGTTAAATCTTTGTATTTCAATTCAAAAGCATTTCTTAAAATTACTTTTCATTTTTTATAAGTTCAACATTATTTTGATTTTTGGCAAATTATAAGCGTTCACTGGTATTGAAATTATACTTTTATTTGGCAGTAATTATCTGTTCTTGTTCTCCCCCATCAACATTTCTCATGTTTGTGAGACCTATTACAGGTCAAATGGAAAAACATAAAAATTTTAACATGTGTTCCGATTGACCCCTATCAGCAGGGTGATTCGGAACACCCATAATTTCATATTTTAATAATAACTGCTCAAAATGTTTTGTTTTTGCTTGGAGTATCAAAAGTAAAGCAAGATCGAAGTTTTTACCCAGAAAATCAAATTAAAAAAAAAATCTTTTAACTGCTTTTTTTTGCATTCAAAGCTGAAAAGTGTTCCGATTCACCCCATTTTACAGTATTGAAATAAAATGACAGTTTTGCTCTGCTAAGTAGAAATTTATTTTCTAACATTATTATTGTTATTATTATTATTATTATTATTATTATTATTATTATTATTACATTATTATTTTAAAAGAAAAGTTTAAATTTTGAGCTTTGACAGTAGCCAGTTCGAAAAATGTATTCCTTCTCATGTTGATTTTTATTTAAGAATTTGTAAAACTGGTCTCGCAAATTCAGTTTGCCAATTCGTCAGTGATATGGGCTTTATTACTGACTTTTTAGTAGCTTACAACCGTAGCTTGATCCTTTTGTTGTTGTCTTGTGCCAGCTATAATGGCAATTTGGAGTGTTTCACTAATTCAACTATACCGCCATTTGGTGAGAATTCCTACTTCCACAGTGCACACTGGTCACAAAAAAATCAATTTACGCATTTTTTTTGCGGCACTCCCCTAAATGTGCCATTTTTCTTTTTTTTTTATTATGTGAAAACAAACTCCTCATGCACCACAAAGTATAACATGAGGCTTACAGAAGTAAGTAAAATAACCACAAAATATAACAAAACAAATTACACATTTAAACTAGCACGACAAAAACACAATGAAGAAGTAAATCAAAAACACAATCAAGATAAAATTAGTCAAAACAACATATTACACAATCAAAAAGTACGACAAAACATGGGATAGAAAACATGTTTTGCAAAGTTTTAGCTCAATCGGGTAATATTAACACGTGCCTCAAGGAGGGTAAAGTTACGAAAAACAGCGATTTTTAGCCAAAAATCGTAGTTTTTACTCTGTAAAACCAAAACTACTGATACTAAAAGCTTTATTTTGGTCTCATTTTGTAGGAAATTTTATTCTCTTTAAGTCTAATCTTATTTAAAGTTTCGAAAAAAAATGCTTGAATATTTTTTCAGAATTTTCACAAGTCATTTTGTTTACTTACTTATTTATTCATTTATTAAATCACGTACGTATTTCTTTACTCATTGATTCATTTACATTATTATACTTAAGGCTAGGACGCTAATGTTAAGTTTTTTGAACTGTTCAAAGCGAAAAGTGAAATATAGGAATGAGGTTTCCTGTCCAAGATTTTTTGAACGAATAAAAGTTTGTTCGAATTCACTCAAAAGTTATTAGGGAGACGAGCAGACCGACAGACTGACCGGTAGACACATTTTCCAAATCTCAAAACCCGACTTTCCATTTTTTATTTTTTCGATATTTATTCAATTTTTAAATTATTGTTTTGATTTTTTTGTTATATTTTGCGATATTTTTACGATACATTAAAGTACATTTCACTTCTTTAGTTATTTTTTTCTTTACCGGGAAAGTAAGATAAAAAGGAATAAAAAAATTAAACATGACAGAGTTTTAGAAACCGTCAGCATATTCAAGTTTCTAACATTTTCAAATAAAATATCATCTTAAAAATCAAAGTGCTTTAAAAAATTGCATTAAAGCAAAAATTTCAGTCCATCGTTGCATACATTTTGTTCATACTAAATATCATGCAAAAATAACAATTATTAAATAATTCATAACACTAGTAGGTGTGGCAACAAAGTGTGCTTGGTGTGGTTGTGTGTACGGGTGAATATCAGGAAAAGTGCCAATTTGACTATGGGAATTTTCAATTTTTAAAGATACTTTGAAAATAAAATGAATAGGGTATTTCAACTACATAACAGACTTTTTTAAAAATTAGGGGCATGGTCAAGGTGAGCATTTACACCAATTTTATTGGGGTTGTCTTTGAGCGTTACCGATCTGATGATAATGTTAGATTTCTCATTTAATGTACATAATACATGACCTGTTTAATTTAAATGAGTAGTATAATATGAATTTGTCGTAAATCCATGTAATAAGTGCATACATTTTAATTTATTTTGATGACTATTAAATGATATTATCATAACATCGCACGTTGAAAAATTCAATTTAAAAATATTTTTTGGTCTGAAACGATTAATAATAAATTGAGGTTGAAATAACACTTCCATGAAAACACTAAAATAAAAACAAAAACTAAAATCTTCATTGTTTTGTACGACTTCGTGGTTTTTTCACAATTTCTTTGAATGTTACCAATTTTACAAACTTATTTCCCAAACTTTTCTTCAATGTTCCCATTCCTTTATATAAAGTAGTAGCTAAAAGTAGGAACGAAATAAAAACTAAACACTTTCATTACGCGTGAACTTTTGTGTCTTCTTTTTTTTTATAAAGCACTTAACAATCTAATTGACTGCTCAGATATTATTAATTCTATCCATTTTGCTGTTCCAAATAGAACTCTTAGGAGTCATCTGTGTTTTACAAATATTTTTACAAAGTTTAATTACGTTGATAAATTTTGCCTTTTTAAATTTTACAAACTTTTTAACTCTCATTGTCGCGTTTTGGATATTTTTAATATGTCTTTTAATAATTTTAAGTCTATTTGTTTAAAAATTTTAAGTGTGTAATTTGTTTTAATTCGTTTGTTGTCTTTTTAATTTTTACAAAATTTTAACTCCTTGTCGTGTCTCAGTTATTTTAAACCTGCCTTTTAATTGTTTTAAGTCTATATGTTTCAATATTTTTAATGTATAATTTGTTTTATATGTACTTGGTTTACTTGCCACTGTAATTGGATTTTTCTGTAGTGCGCAATACTTTAAATAAATAAATAAATAAATTACCTTTTATGTTTAAAAAAATAATTATTACTTAGATTATATTAATACTTACATCACCTGAACATATTTTTGCTTCATAAATAATAGAATTAGACACTAATTAAAGTTAGTTAACAGTTTAAAGAAATGTGACAAAGTTTTTTTTTTTCTAACACATAAAAACGTTAATAGTTTAAAAATCCAAATAAAAAACGAATTCTTAAAACAAGCTAAAAAAACGAAATTAATTCAAGACAATCAGGGTTTGGCGTTAGAGGAAGATTTGCGAAAAATTGTTAGTAAGTTTTCTATTTTAAAACAAATTATAACTTTTATGGCAGTAGTTACAAACGAAGGTCTGAATATTGATATAAAAGAAAAGAGGATGAAAATGGTAACAGTTTTGTTTGAGAACTCAAATTTTGGGGGGATAATAATATTTTTGAAGCATATTTATAAAAAAATAAACTTTTTTTCAATAATGAGAAAATTTTTCAGGAAAAACGATGAGCTGAAAATTATCTTTCTACTTCAAAACTCAACACAACAAACTCATAACACGAAGAAAGAATTGCGAAATAACATCGGTAACGCACGCATCAGTTTCGTAACAAATGGCTTCTACCTCGACGCTGCCGCTGCCGATGTGATGCGCTGCCGACATGACAAATAACCCGCAATATGATAGCTGAACATTCCTAATTACAGATTCGAAAACAAATGCGCCTCATTATGTCCATGGCAATAGGTTTATTTTCTATCATGCAAAAAATAAATTGAAAAATTTATTTATTTTGTGTTTTAATTTCCGCTTCCGACATGATATTGCATTTGGTAGAAACGAAAAAGTCAAGATTTAACAAATCATACCCGTAATCAGAGATGGGCGTATTTGTATTCGTAAATTTGGCTCCGAATTTGATTCACAACATCTTAACGTGTCAACCCGAATGCGAATACATTTATATTTACAAATGTGAATTCGAATTGATTCGTATTTGCAAGTGTTAATCCGAATCCAAATTTTAAATTTACACCTATGAATACGAATCCGAATCTTTTAGGATTTACACCTATGCAGCCAAATCATTTCGGATTCACATCTATGAATACGAATCCATTTGGATTCGCACTTGGATTCTCTTTAAAATTCAACTTAAAACGAAAATATAAATAAATGACTGTTTGTCTTCTGAAACGCGTAGGCGTGTTTTAGATTTGCTACGCCATTTCGTGCTTCGGTGATAAATTTCCAATTTTTATCGTTGTTGAAACTTAGCCGGTTGTATTCGGGTCATTTTCAAAATTTGCTTACATTTGCTGTCCGGAGGTTAAAAAGACGATTTTGAAGCATAAATAATATTTTAAATTCAATGCGAACAATTATTTTCTGCAAAAAACACCCTTAATAAAATTCTATCACTCAAAAAATTATTGAAATATATTGTAACGAGTCCGTAGCACCTTCAACATTCTTCAAATGAGCATTCCAATCTTGAGGAAGTAACTATAAATTTATTTACAAGTATGTACACTATTTACAATAAGAGCAGGAAACAATTGCTAAACATCCAGCAATTAGGCAGCAAACACTACACTGTACTCTCAACAGTAAATCAGCACCACGTATCTGACGTGAACAGTAATTAAGAAATTACAAAAGCAAAAACAACATTCGCCCAAAGCGAATAAAAACGAGCACTCTCAGAAATCAACATCTGAAAAGAACTGACTGACTTGTGTTCAAGGCCAGCTATTTATACACGGAAAGAATTCCCGACAACTTTCTAGTAATATCTGGAATATTCCAAATCATTCATAACTTTAAACAATTCATTCAAGAAAACGCTAGAAATAAAAAGAAAAAAAAAACCACGCGAAAATATCTTCATGCTTATCAAAGTTAGGGCAAGTGTAAAAACTACAAAGTGTTACAGGGCCGGTATACTAGTGATAAAGGTGATATCTTCAGATACTTTTGCAACATGACGTCAGATAAAACCAAAACTAATGAAAATGATGCAAGGCAGTAAAAACAACAACTATTTACAAGATTTGTAACATTGCCCCCTTCCCAAGGACTGCACGTCCCGGGCAGTACAATCCCCAGAAAGGAAGCAAGGGAAAATTTACAGGTGCACACATTACATGATGACCAATCATAAACATGGTAAACAATAACAATGAGAACATGAAAGAAATAATAACATTGATGAAGTAATATTACAGACAATTAAAGGCAAAAGTTATTTACAAAATTTACAAACAAATTACCATGGTAGCTTTAGATTTACTTTACGAACTATGGCCATAGTATGGGGCTAGCCGATCATAATGTACAACCCTAGGTTTTGAATGTGATGACTTCTGGATCCTCACTACGACGTCGTTCAGCCGGTGAAGGACTGTGTAGGGTCCATCCCAATGCGACTGCAATTTGGGTGACAGACCTTTACGTCGGATGGGATTCCATAGCCACACCTTGTCACCTTCTTGAAAGTCATTCCCAGTGGACCTTGTGTCGTATCGGGTCTTCATTTTCTCCGTCGCGATGTTGATTCGCTAACGTGCGAAGTGATGAACGTCTTCCAACCGGGCCTGGAGATCCTGGACGTACTCCTCAGTCGATGAAGGCGCATCTGGAGGGAGACCGAAGACGAGATCACAAGGTAGCCGAAGCTCTCGGCCGAAGAGCATTTGTGATGGGGAATATCCGGTGGTCTCGTGGACAGCACTGCGGTAGGCCAGCAGGAACAGAGGAAGTTTCTTGTCCCAATCCTGTTGATTTTTGGAGACCATAAGCGAGAGATTATTAAGGATTGTCCTGTTGAATCTCTCCACCATGCCGTCCGATTGTGGGTGTAGTGGTGTCGTTCGAGTTTTCTCAATTTTGAGGATTTTACATAGGCCCTTAAACACAGCAGAGATGAAGTTCCTTCCCTGGTCAGAATGGATCTGCAAAGGTGTCCCATATCTCGAGATCCAATGCTGGACTAGAGTCTCTGCTACAGTGGTAGCTTCTTGATCCGGAATGGAATATGCTTCGGGCCATTTGGTGAAATAGTCAATGGAAACGAGGATGTATTTGTTCCCATCAGTAGTTTTCGGTAGAGGACCAAGAATGTCGATCCCGATTCGTTCGAAAGGAGCTCCTACGTTGTAAAGATGTAGCTTCCCGCGGCTTCTTCTCTTCGGTCCTTTACGGGCAGCACAGGCGTCACAAGAATGACACCACTTCTCTACGTCATCCTTCGCCTTGCTCCAGAAGAAGCGCTCTCGAACCTTGTGGAGGGTTTTCAAGATACCAAAGTGTCCTCCAGTCGGACTACTGTGCAATTCCTTTAGAACGTCTGGAATTCTTGATCTGGGAAGGAGTAACTGCCATTTAAATGCTTTGCCATCGTCAGATTCCCATTTCCGATACAGGACGCCATTTCGCAACTGGAGAGATTTCCATAGAGCCCAGTATCTTTTCGTTGCAGGACTGTAGATAGAAATGTCTTGCCAACTAGGTCGCCGACTGTCTTTTTCCATTAACTCCATGATAGGCTTTAGGTCTGGGTCTTCAAGCTGATCTTTTCTTACTTGGTCGTCACTCCATGGATCAGGATCTGAAGATGATGAAGTAGCAGTAACTTGACAGGCAGTAGGGATTGTCGTCCCGTACTGTTTCTCTATTCGGGAGCAATAATGGCAGTTCTCGGAACATGGTCTTCTTGATAATGCGTCAGCATTCCCGTGTGACAAGCCTTTTCGGTGCTTAATCTCGATGTCATATTCCTGGAGCCGCTGTATCCACCTGGCTACCTGGCCCTCTGGATTCTTGAAATTCAACAGCCAAGTTAAAGAGGCATGATCAGTCCGGAGCAGGAATTTACGGCCGTAGAGGTAATGATGGAAATGTTCTACAGCTTTAACTATGGCGAGCAATTCCTTTCTCGTGACACAATAATTTCGCTCCGACTTTGATAAGCATTTGCTCCAGTATGCGATGACATGTTCGTTACCGTCAATTTCTTGAGATAAAACAGCTCCAACACTCTCGTGGCTCGCATCAGTGTCGAGTATGAAGGATTTTTCAGGCTGAGGATAAGAGAGAATAGGCGTTGATGTTAAAGCCTCCTTCAGTTGTAGAAATGCATCCTCGCATTCTTTGGATCATTCAAATTTTTGTTTACTCTCCGTCAGCTTATGCAAAGGTCGTGCAATGTTGGAAAAACCCTTCACAAACTTCCTGTAGTACGTGCAGAGCCCCAGGAAACTTCGCAGCTGATGGACATTTTCGGGGCGGCTCCAATTCTTGACTGCAGATACCTTATCCGGATCTGTTCGCACACCATCAGAAGAAATAATGTGACCAAGGTAGTTCACCTCCCGACGGAACAAATTACATTTGTTGGGGCTTAACTTCAGGTTGGCTTCCTTAAGCTTTTGCAGCACCTTCCTAAGATTAGCCAAATGTTCCTCAAAACTGCGTCCTATGATGATGATGTCGTCCAAGTAGACGAGACAGGATTCATAAGAGAGTTCTCGTAGCACTGATTCCATAAGACGCTTGAACGTGGCTGGAGCATTGCAGAGGCCGAAGGGCATCACTTTAAACTGCCACAAGCCTTGTCCGGTTGTAAACGCCGTCTTCTCTCGGTCGTCGGGGTGTATCTCCACCTGCCAGTAGCCGCTCTTTAAATCCAGAGTCGAAAACCACTTGTGTCCGGAAAGGGTGTCCAGAGTGTCATCGATCCGTGGAAGAGGGTAACTGTCCTTCTTGGTGATGTCATTCAGGCGTCGGTAATCAACACAAAATCTGGTGGAGCCGTCTTTCTTTCGGACCAAGACGATAGGGGATGCCCAAGGACTGGATGAGGGTTCGATGACGTCATTCTCCTGCATCTCTTTCAAGAGGATCTCAACCTCTTCCTTCTTGGCGAACGGTAGTCGTCTTGGATGCTGCTTGATAGGGGGATGATCTCTAGTGTCGATCCTATGCTGCGTTAAACTCGTGCGACCAACATCTTCGGATGTAGATGAAAACACCTGCTTGAAGTTATCCACCAATTTTTCCGCAGCGTATCTTTGATCCTTCGATAATGGTGCACTCCCAATTAATTTCGAAGTCAAGGATTCGGAAGACACAGTCTCGGAGGAATCAATTCTTCTGATGATGCAGTTTACGGGAGTACAAGTTGCTAACACTTCTCCTTTCTTAATATTCCTCGGTCTTTCACTCACATTGGCGACTCTCACAGGAACTGCATTCCTTGAAAGGTCCACAAGTGTAGATGCCACTAGTACTCCTTTTGGGCTATTACTCTGGTTAGGATATTCAATTAGGCCGAATTTAAAGCTGTTGTTTTCATTGATGGAGCCAGGTATTAGTATTTCTGATCTAGGAGGAATCAATAAATCTGTTTAGGCTATTATTTGATGAGCAGATTTTAAGTTATTTTCAGCATTGAAAATTGCTATGTCTTCCCTCATCGAGTGCAGCTCATTATTTCTAAAGTCAATAGAAAAATCAAATTTTCTCAAAAAGTCCAGTCCGAGAATGAAGGGATCTGTAATGTCAGCGACGAATGCCGTGTGATGATAAGTGGCGCTTCCGAACATTATTTCTAAGTTCACTTTCCCTTCAATCTCGATTTTGTCACCTGTCACAGTTTGGAGAGTAACGCAGGGCGGCGTCCATAAGATCTTGAGTCCAAATTGACGAGCCACATCAGTCTTGATAATGGTAACGTTGGCTCCTGTGTCCACAATCATTTCGCAGGGAAACCCATTCACATAAGCGTAAATGAAGAGTCCGTTGCAGCCGCCACTTCTTGGGGAAATCTGGAAAACTTTGGGAGACGTCTTCTTTTCTTGGCGAGCTTCGCAATTCCTTCGTACGTGGCCCTCACCGCCACATTTCCAGCACTTCAGTGTTTGTTTACCTTGGTCTGTGCGAGCTGCAATCTTCTTCAGGGTCCCCAACATCTCTTTCATTTGTCGCTCAATTTCCGAGAGACGAGTTGAGTTCGAATCCTGGGCACTCACTTCCAAGCCCCTGATTGAATGGCGATCCTTGCGGGATATTTGCTGTGCAGCCTCGAACTTCATTGCGTAGACCAGACCGGATTTAAGATCTTTGATGTCCGCCATCCGGAGAGCCGTCTAATTTTCCGGACTTCGCACTCCGTCTATAAAGTAGTTCAGGGCCAGGCTATTGCGAACACTCGAAGGACAGTCCGAGAAGGCGAGATGGGAAAGCCTCTCAACGTCTGCTGCAAAAACTTGCAAAGTCTCTCCATCCCTCTGGAGTCGGGATTTCAGCTGGAGTTGGCTGAATTCTTTTTGGCATACTTCGCCAAAGCGAAGCTCCAAGGCCGATGATAAGGCTTCGAAGTCACAGAGCTTGTCCTCTGGGAAGGTCTGTAGTATTTCAGCCGCATCCCCTCTCAGCGAGGCTGCAAGTTGACAGGCTTTCGTGGAAGAGTCCCAGGAGTTTGCTTTTGCAACGATGAGGAACTGCTTCTTGTAAATATTCCACGAGGTCTTCCCGTCAAACGTGGCCAGTTTGATGGATGGACGAGAAGTTCCCGCTGCAGCTACACAGTCACTTGAGTTGTTGCAGGATGCTGATAACTTTGATTCAAGTTCTTTAATTTTCTTTTCCACATGGTTTTCTACTGTGGTGATTCGATTCTCAACGCTGTCTGAGTTGTTGCAGGATCCTGATAACTTTGATTCAAGTTCTTTAATTTTCTTTTCCACATGGTTTTCTACTGTGATGATTCGATCTTCTAGAGTCTCCACTTTATTTTCCATGTTGATAAATTTAGTTTCCACCAAACTTTTCATTGACGTTAGATCGCTCTTAATTTCTTCTTGACTTGAAGTTATGCTAGCGGCTAAATCATTCTTAATTTCTTCTTGACTTGAAGTTATGCTAGCGGTTAAATCACTCTTTAATTGTTCTTGATTAGTAGCCATAATCGCCATATCATTCTTGAGGTCAATTTTAACAGCGTTGATCGCATCAAGGAGTTTTTTCAGTTGTTCATCCATTGCTCGGGTAATCACCATAAAATTCCGAAGTCAAAAAGTCCTTAGGAAGAAAAGTCCAAGTTCACAGATAATTCCAAGAAAGTCCTTGAAGATGCCCCACGTTGGGCGCCAAAATTGTAACGAGATCCGTAGCACCTTCAACTTTCTTCAAATGAGCATTCCAATCTTGAGGAAGTAACTATAAATTTATTTACAAGTATGTACACTATTTACAATAAGAGCAGGAAACAATTGCTAAACATCCAGCAATTAGGCAGCAAACACTACACTGTACTCTCAACAGTAAATCAGCACCACGTATCTGACGTGAACAGTAATTAAGAAATTACAAAAGCAAAAACAACATTCGCCCAAAGCGAATAAAAACGAGCACTCTCAGAAATCAACATCTGAAAAGAACTGACTGACTTGTGTTCAAGGCCAGCTATTTATACACGGAAAGAATTCCCGACAACTTTCGAGTAATATCTGGAATATTCCAAATCATTCATAACTTTAAACAATTCATTCAAGAAAACGCTAGAAATAAAAAGAAAAAAAAAACCACGCGAAAATATCTTCATGCTTATCAAAGTTAGGGCAAGTGTAAAAACTACAAAGTGTTACAGGGCCGGTATACTAGTGATAAAGGTGATATCTTCAGATACTTTTGCAACATGACGTCAGATAAAACCAAAACTAATGAAAATGATGCAAGGCAGTAAAAACAACAACTATTTACAAGATTTGTAACAATATTTATTTATTTTTATATAAGTCTTTAAAAATGGGAATCAAGGCGAAAACGCTTGTCCATTTCCAATTTTCGCAAGTTCAACTATTTTTTTATATACTTAATTATATAAAAAAGTATATGCAACGAATTATTTTTATATATTGAATATTCTATGATATTCATAATAAATATTGGCAATAGTAATTGTCATTAAGAAATAAATGAATATATTTTGTCCGACAGTTCTTGTCAAGTCCGTTATCCTAAAATTATTTTAGCTCAAAAAGGTATTTATTGCAGTCAAAAGATAGTAACACGTATTCAGTTAACTTGACAAATTAGTAACGTAACTATTTCGTACCATTTTGTTTTAATGAGTCGAGAAGTATTGCTGTGGCGTTTCGCACAAGATTTCTTCCAGGTGCGTATTTTTATTCCTTGTCAAGTCTGTTACCAAAGATTTTTGTATTAATTTTTACTTTTTCTCAACTTTTACCCCGAAATATTGTTTATTATGCAACTCTAAGAAAATGCATATTGTTGTTCAATTTTTAAATTCTACAACCTAGCCATAATTTGACATTTTGGTTGAAATGTCAAGTCCGTTACTGGTCCGTTACCAAATGTGAAGTCCGTTACCATGCAGTTTTTGATCAATATTTTAATGATCACAAACATCGTTTTCAGCTTCAGGGACGCAAATAATTTCAAATAAAGTTGGTTCTAGGCGCTATGATATAGCTTAAAAGTAAGATTTCATATTGATTTTGTATGGTAACGGACGACAATTCTCCTTGCAACTTAAAGTTTTACAACAGCATTTGAATACTTAATTATGCATTAACGTGTACAACCAATTACTTTTATGCACACCTAATATATGTGACAAAACATATGTTAGTGATTCTAAAAGAAAATAGCAAGTTAAAAAAATTACTTAAAAATTCTGAAATGTAAGCATATAGTGAAAATGACCCACTCACCAATCCAGTAATCATAAGAAGAAAGTGCTAAAAGTAAGGTAAATTTGTTTGACGTTTAATATATTTACTGATCTTAAATCTTGCTTATTTTGTAATTATGTGCTATTATTTCAAAATTTGTTTGTTAACATTCTAATTACTTGTTAAATACGTTACAATATGCTCGTGAGGAAATTGAATTGGTAAAGCAGAAATATGGCATACATGTGTTTTGAGGGCAAAAATAACTACTTTTTCAATGAATGTGTGCAATCATTTGAAATTATTGTTATTTTGTAAAATATTCACTGCTAATTTTATTGTAACAAATCAAATGTTGTGTTTCATGGACAGTTGGGTGGTCCTTACTTATATGAGTCATTCCACGTCAACTGGACCAATTTTTCAAATTGTCCCCACTCGACTATCTCCGATTTGGATTAGATTTTACATAGGTGTAGACATACCTATGAAACTAACCTGTTCAAATTTTTAGCTTCCAAGATCTAAATCTGGAGGAGCTAGGATCCCGTAGAAAATGTTGTCCAAAATAGCGGATCAGCTTCGTGAAACGAGTTGCAATGTTCAGGTTAAGTTGCAAAAAATTTTATCACACTGGGGGCCTAATATTTTTGGAGCTTAAAGTACTTTTAGTTGTCAATACTCTCCAGTATTTTTTGTGAGATTGAGCTTATTAAATTTTGTGTAGCATGCATGAAAACTTGTTAAAAAACGCGGTGAGCAATCTTTTTTATGGCTTCATAAATTTTTAACCAAACAAATTCAAAGGTTCATATTTCGTAATTCTATTGTCCAAATACTTGGTTTTAATGTTTTACAGCTTCAGAGCTTAAATATTGATTTTGTAAAAGATATTGTCGTCCAAAGTGTCTATCAAAGTCATTTTAATGAAAAATCGGCTGCTTTCAACTCACTGTTTGTCGCCTTCCACCGTTTTTTCGTTGGCACCATTAGAACGAACAGAATTTTTCCTATCGAAATGAGTTTTTTTTTTGACTGTGTTTTTTCGAATAAGGAAGAAAAAAATAGCTCGAAGTATTGTCAGTTATGAAGAATTGGCATGTGTAACCAGAAACTGTGTAACCAAAGGAGGTGGTCGGAAGTGAAATTTCCCCTGATGGTTGTCATACTTACCGCACTAAGGACTTTTCTTCCACTTAGCTTTAGTAACAATGGTTAAAAGCAAACGATTGAAATTGTTTTGTGCGTAAACTATTATTCAATCAAAGTTAATAAAATACTTTTTGAAGTATTTATTTAACGGATACTTATGATAGCAGGTCTTGCTAAAACAAACTATTTAGTACTAGATTTGTTAGAAAATGTTTAGAAATAACTGAGATACGAGGGCATAAATAAAAGCGTACGCCTTCTTCAACAAACATGAAATAAATGAAATACCTCAACAGCAGTGTATAAAAAGAGTGAAACTGTTGTCTTTCGTGCTGTTTCCATGGAGAAGATGCAAAATTTCTAAAATTGATACGCCTATTTTAAAGTAACCTAGTATAGTACGTAATAAAAATGCGAATTTGGTTGAAATGTTGAACAACTTGTTCATAGTGTAAATTTGTCCCAAAAATTAGAGATATTTTTATGTTTATGACCTTAACCCTCGTGGGTCCCTCCCATTTCAGTTACACTCAAGACCCTTGGGGTCATAAACGACCTCAATGTTTCCTTTAATTAATTCATTATAATTATTGAATGTTACATGCATTATTTAAGTTCACACACTTTTTAATGCTAAAAAAACAAAAAATAAAAAGATACAATTAAAGTAAAATATAGTTTATGAATTAAAATTATAATTTTAGAGCAAAACTTACAATAACTGTAAATTTATTTACATCTGTTACAGACCTGAAAAAACATGATTTTTACAAGTGAATTTCAAACACTTATGACATTTTTCAATGCATTTTCTGTCCAGTTCTCTTGGACAAAAGTTGCAACGTCCTCTTTTTTTGGCCTTCTGGGGAAGTGACCCCAAGGGTCTTGTGTGCAAAAAATGCAATTCGGGAAAAATAAAACACAATAATAGCATTATTTTGAATAGAAAACTAGAAGAATAAAAGCCACAAAATGCCATTAAAAACAAATGGTTGATTAACAAAATATATTAAACAGAAATTGCATTGGGGTCACATATGACCCCAAGGAACCCACGAGGGTTAAATTCATAATTTTTAACTATTTATAAACTTCTAAAGCCTGGGACCAATTGTATTCGACTCTTGGCTCAAAATAGTAGGAAATTAATTTTCAATTAATTACTTTGACGCCAATATATACAATTTCAGATCCTGAGGAGTCGATACTTTAGAAATATCCAGGTGAGAAACCCTATAACTCGCCCTATAGCGAGGTACAGACAAACGAATGAAGGTCGAAGCACAGACAACACAATTATTTATTTGTTTATATTTGAGTTTTGAATTGAATTTTCCAGTGAATCCAAGTGTGAATCCAAATTGATTCGTTTTCATAGATGTGAATCCGAAATGATTCGGATTCGTAGGTTTGAATCCGAATAGATTCGGATTCGTATTCATAGGTGTAAATTCAAAATTCGTATTCGGATACACACTTGCAAATATGAATCAATTCGAATTCACATTTGTGAATACAAATGTATTCGCATTCGGCTTGACAAGTTAAGATGTTGTGAATCAAGGTCGGATTCGAATTTACGAATACGAATATGCCCATCTCTGCCCGTAATTCAATGTATATATAAGGGCTTCACTCGGCGCAATTTATTGGCGCCAAACTATGTATTGTGTAGAAATTATCAGTTTAGAAGATTGCACTCCCGTTATTTTATGAAAACTTGTGACAAGCAGAAATTGCCCTTTTTTATCCATCTAAATTCATTTTATCTAAAACACAACAGTTACTCTTCATAGACCAAACACGATACACGTTATTTCCTTTAGTATTTCTTTCTGCTGCGATGTTCTACAATACACAGGATTTTTTTGAAATTTTCTATTCGAATGTGTGAAGAGCTGCCTACATGATTTTGAAGCAATAGTTCAATTGTCACAAATTGAAGTAAAATCTAAAAATTTTGTCATGGATTGTATGTGCGACGAAGTTTATTGTATGAAAAAAGAAAAAAATGCGGTTTTTATTTGGAATTGCTTGGAAAATTCATTTGTGACTTAAATTAGTACTTTTTTTTTATATTCAACCGTTCGTTTTGAACTGTTTTCGGGGTCCTGCTGGCGCTGTGTTAGAGAGTTCGCTTTTTATAGCCGGGAAGCGTGAATTCGAATCCCGCCTAGCTAATATTTTGACTTACTTTCTGTGTGTTGCAAATTTTTGTTATTGTAGTGCAATGTATATCAATAAACACTGGAAATCTTGTTGTATTCATACTGCTGTGGTATAAGCCACCCTGTGTTTTTGAACCTTTTAGTGTCATTTCATTTAATCGTGGTTTTCGTTTGTATACATCGCATTGTTTTAACCAAGTACCGGATTTAAAACTTTATACCTTCGTATTTTAACTCAAAATAAAGACTGGGGATTCAAGATCGCCGATTTCAAGGATGATGCTTTTTATGGATCACTTCAGAATTTGTACTCCAAGATTGAAAGCTCCAGCAATTTAAAACATGAGTTGACAGTATCGGGAGGAAGTTAGGAATGAAGTAAGTGTTTTAAAGTTTCTGATTACTATGATTTTAAAACGTGTTAAGTCTTATAATTAAATGTTTTTGTGAACATCCGTCAAGCGATTAGGTCTAAAATGTCGGAAAAGCATATATATAAATAAATAAATATATATATATATATATATATATATATATATATATATATGTTTTTTTTTTTTTTTTTGATAATTAATGTCATATTTCAATCTGAAATGTATGAATATTTAGATATATTTCTTTTAACAAAAAACTTGTAATCCCGATTGGATAATTGATAATATAAACAATTTCTTCAACTTAGAAATTTTGTTGTTTGACAGCTATTTGAAATAGACGATTTAATTATCGTCAAGCTTGTAAGGAAAGTTTGCGAGAGTATTTCATGTTTAAAGTTACATTTTTTTTGCTAGTGTCGCCGCCCTATATGTGAATTGAAAGGATTGGGAGATGAAGCGATTAAGTGACAAACCAGAAATTGCGAATAATTAAAAGTTCAAAGTTTTATTGCTGTAGATGTTGCAGCTTTTTTGTTTTCGGGTTTTGTCATTAGTGTGCGCATGAACTTGATCTATTGACATCTACTGTTTGATGTACCAAGTTTTATTTGCTTACCTGTATGTACTGCTTACTATTGTACAGAGTGTTCATTTTTTAAAATGTAACTTAGCCCCTTCATCTTCCAAGCCCTTCAGTTGTGTTTTGATAGTTTAATCTAACTTCACTGCTCCAGTTGTAGCTAATAAACAAGTCCCCTTGAAAAGTACAAATACTTCTGCCGGGCCCTAAGGCTAGAATTTAAGACCCTTGCTTTTTGCTTTTACAATATAAGATGTTTGTCAGGCATTGAGCTATTGTGACCTACCTCTTGTTCGCCGATGATTTAAAACTCTTTAGAAACATTCGTACTATTGCTGATGCTACTCTTTTAAAGACTGGTCTGGATGATCTGCATGTGAATAAGCTTCTTTTTAATGTTAGCAAATGCAATTTTTTTTGAGTTACAGTCGTAGATATGAGCCGTTTATTTATTCGTATAAAATTGACAAACGGTATTAATCGCGAGCTGACTTAGTTGCAGATTTGGGTATCACTTTTAGTACTAAACTCGATTTTAAGCAACAAACTACAAAATCGTTTTAAGGGCAGAAATGCTCTTAGTTTTCTAATGCTTAAGGCTAGGGATTTTCTAATGAAGAAGCTCTTGAAATGCTTTATTTTTGCCTTGGGCGCTCCAATCTCGAGTACAGTAGCAATCAATCTCTTAATAACTATTGATTGTTTAGACATTATTAATCCCATCCAACTTGCTGTCACAAATGAAATTCTTGGAAATTATTTATGTTTCAGAATAATTTTAATTTATTTATTTATGTTGATAACTTATGTCTTTTTTAATTCTGTAATTTTTTAAAAAACATTTATTGTAGCAATTAATATAGTTTCAACATCTCATTGTATAATTTTGATTCGAGATGTTTTAACATTTTAAATGTATAATTTATTCTAATTGCTCCAGTCTTGCTTCAATTTTATGGTTTTGTAACTGTATTTTTTTTTACAGTGCAGTACTTTTTTAAATAAAGAAATGAATGATTAAAAAAATAAGTAGGGTCACCTGGGGTAATTCCTGGTCAAAAAGCGTTAACATCCAATTATCACAAAATCTATCTAAGTTAGAGTTACAAATTTTGGTATGGAGGAAGCACATTGGGATGTCCATCGAATAAAATATTCATGCTATCAACAATACATAATAAACTTGAGTAATTGTCGTTAATTAGTGACCAGGAATTACCCCAGGGATGGGGTAATTCCTGGCCACTTACGAGGCAATTATTGGTCACTCAAATGATTGATGAAAATGCATACATTTTGTAAGCACATTATTAATACAAGTTATTAAACTAATTAGATAAAGAATTTATTTATATATATAGCTAATTAAACACTGTATTTAGTTTTTTTAAGGAAGAATTCAATTGTTTTCAACATAATAGCTTTACTTAATAAAACTTAGCCAAAATACTTTTTATACACTTTGTATGCAATAGCTACAACTTTTATATCTGTTGTGAATGAATCTTCACCTACCAAATAAATAGGTCCATAAAAAATATGGTGCACACTGCACATGCACCATACACACTGAGCACATGCTTCTGTCTGTTATGAACAGGTTAAGGTGAACAGTTAAGTGAATAGTACAATGCAGTTACAATTAAGCATTTTTCTTACTTAGTATAATTAAGAATAATTATTAAAACTTATAAAATAATTGGATGAAATTTAACAAAGAAAAATTCAGTATATTGTATACTTATCATTAACAGATAAGAATGTTACATTGCGGTTACAGTTAACTTTGCAGTTAAGGCTCACAGAGTTACATATAGTTTAAATCAATAACATATGTCAATAATAGGTGAAATAATAATCCATAAATATTAAAAGAAGGACTGACCAGGAATTACCCCACTGACCAAGAATTACCCCAGTAGCCAGGGGCATTATTTGGAGCCTTCCTGCAAATTATTCAAAACAATAATGGTAAATTCAAAACTATTTTTCAGTAACTGACATGGTACCTAATTCAACCAAAAAAACAAAAAAGAAAAATATTCAGAAGTTTGAGTTTGATTACGATCTTTGTACAAATGTATCAAAACTAAGGCCAATCTTGTTTTACGAAATTTAACAAGCGATTTTAAAAAGATTTTTTTTTTCAAACTAAATACACAGTCAACTCATAATTAAGAAATGAATTGCAATGAAGATAGTTCAGAGTACCTCTGTGATTTTTTTCATTTTGCTGAAGGATTATTAAGACATAAAAAGGACGGTGACCAGGAATTACCCCAGAAACTTGCTGACCAGGAATTGCCCCGGGTGACCCTATTCGTATTATTTGTAAGTACGAGGTGTAAATTACTAAACGTTTCTTTATTATTGTTAAATATTTTATTGCAATTCTAACGTATTAATTTACTATTGAGAAGATTTGACACATCTTACAAATATTAAAATATGTATTGCATTAAAGTATTTGTTTGAAATTACTTTCAATAGCAATTAAAATTAAGGTAGATTTTTGATATTTTTATCAATATTTTCAAATGAAGACACAAAAATGTAAACTGAAAAGCTCTTGTTAGTGTGTAGGAAAGCTAATTGTGAAATTAGTTGTTTATGGGAAATAGTTTTTGCTTAGTTTTCATGAACAGTGGGAATAAGAAAGATAATAGAATGCTGGTACTATTGTCGAAGATAAAATACATATAAAAAGACTCGAATTCTTTCTGATATTATCTTGTTAAACTCTAGGTGAATAATAATATTTACAATAAGAATAGAACTATATTTTAAACTCTGAAAATAATTTTAAATAACTAATTAACTCAGTTACCTAATTTTTCCTACGAGTAAGTGAAATGTACAGTACTCCTGTAGTGAATTAATCTCCGATAATTATACTGGTTCCCCTCATTTTTTTGTTCAATAAAAAAGGGTAATTACCGCGGATTTGAATTTGAATACTTTTCAGAACGACTACGAAAATAACCCAACCCAACTCCATTCAAAACCAAGTATCCTTTCTTATTCCCCAAAAAGAAAAGAAACCATGTCAAGGTCATAGCTCAACTTTCCAGAGGAGCACTATATAACCAACACTTTTTCATAACAACTATTTCGACAAAAATAAAAACTACGTACCTTTATGTTAGGTCCATTAAATGAGAATTTTGAAAAATGTTACATAAAATGCTTAAGATTGTAAAGTGTATACTTGGTTTAACATTCGACAAATAATAACTATGAGATCATTCTTTAAGACCGACTTAGGAATGTGATATTATTTATAATCATCACGCTTTTCACATTATTTTGTTGGTGAAATTTTTAAGTAGCTAATGCAAATGACCTAGATCGTGGAAATGCAAGTGCACTGCAATTGAAGTTTCCTGAAAATTTTTTTTTAGCAATTTCTGTAAGGAAGATCATACTGCTCTCATGACCCAAAACTTAATACAGACTACTTCAGTGATAAGTTAAATGTATGTTTTTCGCACGTTGAAATTTCTATTTAATGGAAATACTGAATGTAACTACGCTGTTCTAGCGCTTGACAAACAGTAACACAACAAGTAACACGATACGAATAAATTTGTCGACAAATACTTTATTCCGAAATAAATGTCACATACCACACAAAAAAAAAAACTTATAAAGTCAAAAATAAATAGATAAATAACCGAGTCCTTGATGCTAGAAAAATGCCTTAAGTTACGATCAATGCATCGCTTAGAGAAAAAAGTCAAAAGGGAAAAGTCGGTGTCTAATGCATGAAGTTGTACCCCTGTGGTCATGATTAATGATATTTTATTCGGACATGGATAAACAATAAGTCGTAGATAATGGAAATCGATATACAGGGTGTCCACTCCAATCGTGGACCAATAGCTAATTTCTAAACCGTTAGAGATAAGCATATAGTTTATTTAGGAAAAAATCTCCAAATTATGAAAGGAATTTCGGGTCTATTCAATGTTTTTCAAAAAATCAAATTTTGAAAGAGTTACGAAATTTAAATTTTTATACAGCCCTCCAGTCCTATCAATCATATTTAGTAAAACATTCTTGACACTGTAACGTTTAAAACTAAAAAAGAATCACTCTTCCATCACAAAAATTGACCGAGTTATGACGTTTTGAAAAATCAAGATTTTGCATTGTTTCATGACGTCATCGAGAGATCGCTTAAGGGACCGTATGCGAAATCCTTCAAAATCTTGATTTTTCAAAACGTCATAACTCGGTCAATTTTTGTCGTAGAATGGTGATTTTTTTTTAGTTTTAAACGTTACAGTGTCAAGAATGTTTTACTAAATATGATTGATAGGACTGGGGGGCTGTATAAAAATTTAAATTTCGTAACTCTTTCAAAATTTGATTTTTTGAAAAACATTGAATAGACACAAAATTCCTTTCATAATTTGGACATTTTTTCCCAAATAAACTATATGCTTATCTCTAACGGTTTAGAAATTAGCTATTGGTCCACGATTGGAGTGGACACCCTGTATAGGCCAGTCTGTTACATTGATTGCATTTAATAGCAAGATGGTACTCAATTTGCCATGCTTATTCATTGCATTATTATTGATCAATGCTTCACTTGGAGTTACTTAATTACCGATTATGCGTTTCCCAGAGAATACAAATGAATCTACAGTGAGTTAATGTATTTAAATACGAGTAAGTTCTTCAAAGTTTCTTAGTAAATGCACTTTTAAAAATTGTGTATTCACTTTTTTTTTAGTTCGAAGAAATTGTTTTTAGGATTCAAATATTGCTTTTCCTGACTGACCTCTTAGCTCAGCGTTTCCAACCTTTTGTGGCACGCGTGCCACTTTGCTGTATGAAATGCTGAGCTGTACTACTTCTTAAAATGATTATACTTCGTGAAATTTGTTATTGCGATTGAGTGCATTTATATTTGTATTATAGATTTTATAGGGCGTGTTTCTGTGAGTGTGTTTGCTTCAAGTTTCATATTTATTGACTAGTTAGTCATATTTTTCTTTATAAAAATAGTTTTAGTAAAGCACAGTGGTATAAAAATGAATCAATTTTCTTATCATAGTCAAAGAATTAAAAAAATATATGTCAGGATATTTTTCTGTATTATATCATCAACTGAAATAATCTTTGTGGATTTTAGAAAAAGTGTTTCTATGATATTTTTGCACTTTCTTATTTATTTCACTTTTACATTCGCCATTTCTGTTTATTTTTCGCGAGCCACCAATCAGCAACTTACATACGGGCCTTTCATGTCAAGTGATCCAATGTTTTTTACCTTACATTTTTGTATTTCTCTCAAATTTGACTCATCAATTGTACCCCTTAAGGTAATCAAAAGTCTCAATTTTTAGAGTTTTTTCTCTATTATTTTTTTATGTATGAGACTTTGAACTTTGGAAAAACCCTCGTTTTTCCATGGATACTTGAACATAAAAGGGACCATAACTCGGCCCCAAATATAGATAGAACAATTTGGTAAATGGTATTTTAAAGTACGTTAGTTACCGCTTAATCTGATATGATCTAATTTTATAACAATTTTATTTTTAAAAAAATGAAATTTAAATTTCTCAAAAAACATATGATTTTTTTTTCAAAAAATTCTCAAACATTCTTGTGTATTTTACCCTTGTTTGCACAAACTTTTAGGTTGGGATCTCAATGGGATCATATTGTTTTGAATTTTTAAATAAAATTGTGTAGGAAAAAAAATATTTTTTAGATTCTATCTATTTAAATACTAAGTTATCTTGCTTGTGATGGTCTAAAAAGACTATTGAATTGACTATTATTTTTATCCTAGGTAAGTGAGCTCGCATGAACTTGTAGTTTGGTCAGCTCCCCTCCCTCCCTTACCGGCCCAACCACCCCCGCCCCAAACTGTTCAAAATGTTTTAAAAAAGCCTCTGTGACACAAAATAAATAGTAAACTTATTTGGTAAATGGGCTTCCTTATAACAAGACGAAATACAGCCCTTCCCCCACCCAAATATACCATTAACACTATACTAATAACACGTCTGACCCGGGGACTGATTTGAGGATTATTTTCACCCTAGGTATATATTGTTTTTTAGACGAAGTGTTTCTCTTTCAATCCGACCTTCACAAAGTGCACTTCCATTCAATATCTGAATTTAAACTTATGATTCATTTCATCCCCTACCCCAGCACCAATTTTCAGTTTTAGATGGAGAAAAAAAAAAGGTTTGTCCCAAGATCATAGCAAACAGCAAAATAGCACTGTTTCCCGTTGTTCTCATAACGTTTTCCCATTATTTTCACAAAAAACTGAAAAGAAATCAAATTATCAGGTCATATGTCAGTCCTCATAACTGCCTTTTCTTTCTCTTATTGGACAAAGCTCATGAGCTAATAAGAAAGAATAACAAACAGAACAAACTGATACAGTACCAGATATAAGTAGAGACTAAGGTTTTGAAAAGGGGGAAGGGGGATGATAAAAAAATAAGTCTGCAGAGGGAAGGTGAGGTAAGGCGGAAGCAATCTGTAAAGAAAATAAACAACATGAGAGGTTATACTCAAAAAAGCAGTGTTTGTTTAATCTATAATTGATTTTAATATATGTATTTAGATATATCTTGCTGCATTACTCTCCTTTACAATAAAATGAAAAAGAAAACAAACAATTAAAAACAATTGAATAACAGAGGCACACTGGATATTGCGAAAAGAGAGTTATGGAGATGAAATGAATCATAAGTTAAATTTTAGATATAGAATGAAAGTACACTTTGTGAAGTTCAGATCGAAAAAGAAATTGGTATATTTGGGTGTTGGAGGGGCTACTTCGTCTAGAGTTATAAGAGAACCCATTTACCAACTTTAAATAAGTTGACTATTCATTTTGTATCAAGTAAAATTAAAAAAAAGCATTTTGAATAGTTTTGAAATAAAAAGAGTGGTTGTGCAGGGGAAGGGGGGGGGAGGAACCTCAACAATCTACAAGCTCATGCCAGCTCACTTCAAGCATAGTCATGTTTACTTACTACTTTTTAGACCATCGCCAGCAAGAGAACTTAGTATTTAAATGAATATGATCTAAAAAAATATCATTTTTTTCCTATACAATTTTATTTAAAAATTCAAAAAAGTATGATCCCATTAAGATCCCAACCTGAAAGTTTGTACAAACAAACGTAAAATACACAAGAATGTTTGAGAATATTTTGAAAAAAATTCATTATATGTTTTTTGAGAAATTTAAATTTAAAATTTAAATTTAATTTTTTTTTTTAAATAATATTTTTGTAAAATTAGTCATGTTGCACATAAGATTAAGCGGCAACTAACGTACTTCAAAATGACATTTACCAAATTGTTCTATCTATATTTAGTGCTGAGTTATGGTCCCTTTTATGTTCAAGCTTCCATGGAAAAACGAGGGTTTTTCCAAAGTTCAGTCTTATAAATAAAAAAAAAAAAAAAACAGATAAAAATCTAAAAATTGAGACTTTTAATTACTTCAAGTAGTACAATTGATGAGCCAAATTTGAAGGAAATACAAAAATGTGAGGGAAAATGTTTTTCAGATTTTGGATCACTTGACCCATACCACCTTGGAACGCGTATCACACGTTGCAAAACGATGTCTTAGACGATTATACGGTACTGATTTAATGCAAATAAATGGAATAGTGTTACAGGATATGTAAATAATTGTCGTTTAGGTAGTATGAAGTAAACTTTAGGGCTTCTGCTTTAAATTACGGATGTATAAGTACGGAAATAACTCTGCTTACAGTTTGAGATTTTTTCCCGACGACTTCGGACGTTTCAGGTCTCTACTGATTTTGATAGAATAGTGGTGATGGGGATAAGATTGCAATTGGGGAGCATTTTGACTAAGGACTTAGTGGTATCTCATATTGCGACTCGGAAGTGTCAGATTCTAAAGTTGGGACAAACCTAACCTGGCAGTATTGAAGAGGCTATTCAGTTTCTAATCACAGTAAATATAGAAATTGCTTGAATAAAATTTGATCATTTTCCTTAATCACAATATGTTAGCTGTTCATAACGCAAATTATCATTAATTTAAACAAAAACATCAAGATAGGGTTTAGTTAACTTGGATCAAAGCTCCCTTGATAGCTTTTGTGTGTTTTTCCTAATTTTTTAACAATTTGTGTTAAAATTATATTCAACTACTGCATATCAATGCATAGTTCAAAAACTTACTAACACATATAAGCTTCGAAAATTTACTAGCCTTAAATTTTAAAATTAAAAAGTTGATAAATTCCAAAATATTCAAAATGTACTTTTATGGTAATCGTTTCATACTGAATTCTTTGAAAACCGTATATAATTCTGAAATTGCGTTTTCATGCAAATTACTGTTGTGTTACTGGCAAACCAAAAATATGATTAAATTTTCGTTAAATATTATTTTTATGAAAAAAACCGCCATGGGTCATATCTCCCTATGGGTCAAGTCTCCATAATTTTCCCTACATTCCTAACATAACAAACATAAAAGGAAACACAAAACACATTTCACGCTCTAGTCACTCAATTTATCCAAAATATGTACTCTTTTTGTTTTTTTTTCCGAAAGCACTCTGTGTACGACTTAATTGCAACTTTTAAAAAAAGAAAAGAAAAATATTGTCTAAGTATACAAAGCAGCATTTTGAAATCAAGTTAAAAGCTCTAAATTATTAAATGATGTAAATAACTGAGTTTTAAACTAATTTATTGGTATTGGTCTTTGAATAATTATACCAATTTAATGAATTACTATATACCTAATGTATACCTACTTAATACTTTTAAAAAAAGTTGAATTTCTTACATTGATGGTAGAAATGAAAAATGCTGAAATTCCTTAAAAAATAAAATATGTTAGTGGCTATGGTCTCGGAAACCAGGGGTCGTATATTCAAACCTTTTTTTGTGGCTGTTAATACATTTAATGCAGATAATAATAATAATAATCCTTAGGTCTTGAAGTTTGCGAAAAAAGAAAAAAAAATATTAAGATTCGTTTATCTCGATTTTATTTAGAAGTACGTTAGTAATATAATAATAATCGAACCACTTTTTTTTTTTTTTTGCTCTTTCGTGAAATCTGCTTTTCGTGATATTTTTTCTTCTTATGAATACGTCAACATTTTAAATAACAAGTAATAGGGGAGTGTGGGGCAAAGTGTAATAGCTAAAATAACGCACCTGTCTCGAAATGAACAAATTGGAAATTTGATCTGAAAATCAGTGTTCATAAATAATGAATAATGTATTTTGTAATACAACTACCGTTAAAACGTTATTTTTCATTTTTGGCAGTTATTTTGCACCTTCAAAAAAAGGTGGAAATTTTTCACATCAAAAAACTATGGGGCGAAGTGAAAAATACAATAGTTTTATAATGACACATTTTCTATTTGATGATTTACAGTAATTTTATCAAACGATGCGTATGCAACGAAAAAATGAATAATTAATGAAAAAATAAACGAATAAATAAATTTAAAAAAAAATTGTCAATATATGAGCAAAAAATCAGTAAATAAAATACAGAATAAATTAAAAAATAAGTGAATGAATGAATACATAAGTTAATTAATAAGTAGGAGAATGAATAAATTCATAAATGAAGAATTACGTACGTGATTTGACAAGTGAATGCATTAGCAAACGAAATGAACTACAGTCGATACCGCTTATTAGAATATCGGTTAAAGGAATATCCCGCTTTATATAATATATTACATTTTCAATGCACCAAATCGTTGCAATGCATTTTTTTCGTCCTGGATAATGGAATATCTCGCTTAATAGAATATTTTTTCTTTACAAAATGGCTTATCCACTAAGCGGGTTCGACTGTATTTCACTTTGCCCCATCCACTTTGCTTCGTGTCCACTTGGCACATTACGTGGAACATTTAAGAGCCATTATTTTGAAAATCAAACAAAAAAGGGAAATTTTGGCAGTGACCATTTTTGATTTTCCTCATTTTTTTATGTGTCAAAGTAGGTCATGAGAAATGAACATTCTGAAGTTTGCAGCCCCCCAAAAAATTTTGTTCGCTCAGTAAAAATTCCCAAAATTTGATGTTATGCAGCGCTTTTTTCGTAAAACGGCTGAAAGACGCATTTCAGAGCGCTGTAGTTTTTTACAGAAACGCTACCCCATGGTTATGTTTACATTTATTGATTGTACAATGTGTAGTTGTGAGGACCCCATAGTTATTTGGGTTGGGGTGTGTTTCTTTCTTCAGTTAAGGGGCCGCAAAGTATGGTTTTTAGACCACTTTCGCTCGACTTTGAACTGCGTTATTTCCCCCTAAAAGCAACCCATCGAAATTTTTTTAACATGTACTGAAAATTTATACTATGAAGAGAATATGTGGTGCGACAATTGTTTAATATCTCATTGTTTTAAAGAGAAAAAGACTTAGACATTTTTCAAATTTTCAAAATTTGCGGTTTTTTGATCGCATTTAACTCAAAACAGCAACTCTAGGGAAAAAAAGCTTTTATGGATTATGGAACCTACAGAGGTGTAGAATAACGTAAAAAAGAAAGTTGCGTGGGGTCTCGTCTCGTTTTCAAGAAAATAATTTTTTTTTGTTGCTCATTTTAATGCTTTTTTCTCATAGTAAAATGTGTCCATCAAGTAGGTCAAATCTGCTAAAACTCTAAGTATATAGTAATGATATATTTAAATTTGTATAGGGAAAGAGAAAAAGACTAAAAACACTTAATTTTGTCTATTTTTTTTTTTAATTTTTAGTTTTTTAATTGCTATTAACTCAAAAAACGTGAAATACTGAGACTATTATTGAATGCACATATTACTAGCTTTGAAATATTGGAAAAAGTAAATTCGGTGAGGTATCTTCAGATGTATTCTAGTGGGAGGTCACAGTGACTTCCCGAAAAATTTCATGATCGAAAAATTTTGCTGACGATTCGGCAAATGTGGAAACTATTGCAACATTGAGATTTTTTAATGATACATTTTTGTCACGTGTGCTTGATCGTATTCTGTAAAAAATTAAGTTCCAGTGCCCATGAGTATCTTATACTTCTCAAGAAGATGTTCTTAATTTGCCAAAGGAATTTCTCAATATTTCCGAATTATAAAATACGAGCAAGCCCACATGTAAAAAATAAATAAATCAATAAATATAAAATTTCTATATGTTGCAGCATTGTTTCTAAAGTTTCTGAATCTTCATAAAAAATTTCCGAATATGAAATTTTTTTGGAGGTCACAGTGACCTCTTTTGACTTCCCATTGGTGAGCCTCTAAAAATACCTCACAGTATTTACTTTACGAATATTTCCAGTCATTGCCAGCTAGTAATATGTAAATTCAATAATTCCCTCAGTAACGATTTATCGTTTTTTAATATAATTGCAATAAGAAGCTAAAAGTTCTAAAAATTCAGACACAATTAACTGCTGTGATTCTTTTTCACTATTACTATACACTCAAAAATTACTATACACACATACATAAATTATCATCATATATTTTAAATTTTAGCAGATCTGACCTAATTACTGGACACATTTTATTACGGGAGAACGCATTAAAATCTGCTACATTTTTTTTTCTGTAAAACTAGAAGAGACCCCTGGCCGCTTTATTTTGTACGTCGTTTTACACATATGTAGGTATCATATAATATAAAAAAATAATCATAACATGTAAAAAATAAAAAAATAAAAAAGTTCAATGTTGCAGTATTGTTTCCAACTTTGCCGAATCATCAGCAAAATTTTTCGATCATGAAATTTTTCGGGAGGTCACTGTGACCTCCCACTGGAATACATCTGAAGATACCTCACCGAATTTACTTTTTCCAATATTTCAAAGCTAGTAATATGTGCATTCAATAATAGTCTCAGGATTTCACGTTTTTTGAGTTAATAGCAATTAAAAAACTAAAAATTAAAAAAAAAATGTAGACAAAATTAAGTGTTTTTAGTCTTTTTCTCTTTCTCTATACAAATTTAAATATATCATTACTATATACTTAGAGTTTCAGCAGATTTGACCTACTTGATGGACACATTTTACTATGAGAAAAAGCATTAAAATGAGCTACAAAAAAATTATTTTCTTGAAAACCAGACGAGACCCCACGCAACTTTCTTTTTTACGTTATTCTACACATCTGTAGGTTCCATAATCCATAAAAGTTTTTTTTTTTCCTAGAGTTGCTGTTTTGAGTTAAATGCGATCAAAAAACCGCAAATTTTGAAAATTTGAAAAATGTCTAAGTCTTTTTCTCTTTAAAGCAATGAGATATTAAACAATTTTCGCACCACATATTGCACATCCAGAATGAAAGGGGCACATCTCAAAAAATGCATTTTTTGGAAATATGTTTAAATAGCGTACCTTAGTACACCTTACATGAGAAACCGACCCTTTTTTTTCTAGTGTTAACAGTCGCAGCTAAAAAGCAACTTATGCCCTTATCATTCTCCAAATTCTACCGATTGCGAAGGGAGAATTGAGTTTGAAAGGGGCACATCTTTGATAATCTGAGTTCGCCGAGCGGAATTGGTGCAAATTATGGCTAGTACTTTTTTTTTTAAACCAATTAAGAAAACCGTAATTTCGCTTTTTTTTTGAAGTGACACTCGTTTTAATTGTTCGTTATTAAGTATAAATTGTTTGTGCACAAGTACTTTATGAAGGGTTCCTTTTTTTAGAATAAGAAGAATAGTATTATGTAACCTAGCGTCAAATCATTAGGAATTAAAATTTGATTTAATATCGCTCTGAAATGAAACAGCGATAGGAAGTATCAGTTGACAAAATGTTTCACATTTCAAATAAAATAAATGTATCTAAAAATCCTTAGAACAATTTTTTTCTTCAAGAAAACTTGCAATATTTTAATATACTAAACTTTCCTATATTTCATACAGTATACATTCTATCATTACAGCTAATTCAAAAAGAATGTATAAAAATATTTTGGTAAAACTAAGCATCATGACTTCAGTGCATAATTAACCGTTTTAAACTCTACAGTCGAAAAATAAGTGAATCTAATTATTTTTATTAGTTTTGTTTATCAGCTTCTATGCTTTTATATTTAAAAAAATTGCTAAAACAGTAACGTATTACCTAATTTGTTGATTAAATACTTTTACAACTATTTTATAACTCTACTACACAGAACCCTTTTTGTTAAATGTTTGTTAAAAGCTACAAACTGAAAAATAACTTTGTCACATATTTAGAATTACTATACCTATTTAAGCACAACGTTTAAACTACAAGCAAGGTCAATATTGAGAAATCAAAACACACACAAAAAAAAAAAAAAAAATCTGCAAACAATTTATAGATACGTTATTTTTTTAAATAAATTTGAAATTCTTCGTATTATTTTTTCCCTACGACTTTTTTGAATACATCGTCTGCTTTGCGTTTAAACCTTCTGAAATGTTAAATCGAATCATTAATAAAGAAAGAAAACTATAATTGCTGTTGACTTTCTGCGCCTGTTTTGATCTAAATTCATACCCTGTTAAAGAGCGAAAATTAAAATTGGTAATAGAATGTTTACATTCTGAATTTCGGTAAGACCAATTTTATAATGTGCTTAAAACTTAAATCTTGTCTAATTTATTATCAATAAAATTTATTCCTTCAATTTTAATGCTATCTGCTGGTTGTTTTTATTCAATAACTTTTAACATAGATACTGCTCTTTTAAACAATTAAAATTCAACGGAATTCTGTAACAACTAATCATTCCTGCGAAACTGAACTACAAAGATGGAAATACCAATTACTGTCTAACATTTTTTCGCGAAACCTCCGTTGAATCTGCGCACGCGCCAAGTCTCTTCTAACTCTCTCGAAATAGGGGAGAAATGCAACGAGGAAGTAGCAAGCGAACAAAAACTGAAGGCATTGGGAAGTGCGCATCCTAATCCTATCTCCCCTTTTTCAAATGGAAGTGTTCGTGGCTGCCAGGCGCACAATACGCAAACAGACAGTAGTTATTACTTTTTTACTTCCTTGTAAGTAGTACAGGAAGTAATGTTTTCTCGAAAAGATTTGCATTCAACTGCAGCCTAAATTTCTACTTTACTCATTCTCGAAGGAATGTCTTTTTTTTTTTTTTTTGGCGCATCCGACCGTGCATACGTACGTACAAAAGTATAAGCAACTAAAATGCCCTTTTTTTCCCATTATCGAGTTAATTATCACGAGTTGTCTCGTGATGCGTAGGAATCAGGTATAAATCAAAATCCCTACAAAAAGTAGTGTAAAATTTCGCCTGTAGAAAAGAGAAATTTTTTGATTTTAAAGTTTAATTTAGGCCTTTTCGGATTTCGTAAAATTTCAGCCACTATAAGTAATAATGCAAGTATTCCACTTAAAAGATTTTCTTGCAACTCTCAGCCCCCTCTCTCGTAAGCAGAGTGAAAGAACCCTGGCGTGACATTCTGAGCATGAAAGGACCTACGTGCCAAATGTGGCTCAAATCCGTTGTAATTTTGGGATTTGTATGAAGAACCCCCCCTTCCTTGGGGGGAGGCGGTTGCCCCCCACTCGTGGATAAAAAAAAGGCCCGATATAAATTGCACAAAACATGCATCATTAAAAAATGTAGGTTAAAATCATGACAAGAACTTCAAAAAAAAAAAAAAAAATTAAATGGTGTATAAACCGGTGCCCGTAAGAATAGCTATTTTGAGATGTGCCGCTTTCATTCTCTACGAAAATGGAGAATGAAAGGGGCACTTCTCATTAATTAACGACTTATTTAAAATTGACCGGGAAACGCAGACCATAGTCACCTAGCAGAACCTTTAATCAACCAATCAGTGAGAGTTTATTGAATTTCAATAGTTATTAGAGTCAGGGCAAGGATTTAAAAAAGTTTAAATTTTCAAATCGATTTTTCTCAAAACAGCTATTTTGAGATGTGCCCCTTTCATTTTGGATGTGCGATATTCTCTTCATAGTATAAATTTTCAGTACATGTTAAAAAAAATTCGATGGGTTGCTTTTAGGGGGAAATAACGCAGTTCAAAGTCGAGTAAAAGTGGTCTAAAAACCATACTTTGCGGCCCCTGAACTGAAGAAAGAAACACACCCCAACCCAAATAACTATGGGGTCCTTACAACTACGCATTGTACAATCAATAAATGTAAACATAACCATGGGGTAGCGTTTCTGTAAAAAACTACAGCGCACTGAAATGCGTCTTTCAGCCGTTTTACCAAAAAAAGCGCTGCATAACATCAAACTTTGGGAATTTTTACCAAGCGAACAAAATTTTTTGGGGGGCTGCAAACTTCAGAATGTTCATTTCTCATGACCTACTTTGACATATAAAAAAATGAGGAAAATCAAAATGGTCACTGTCACACCTTGTCTGAATTTCAAAATAATGGCTCTTAATATTAAAACATGCCTAATATAAAGTAAGTAAGGACTGCACTGGGTATCAGTAGATCCCAATAAATAGTTAAAATGATAATTACAAAAATTTTATCATTTTATAATAACGAGAAATATATTTGAAAAAATACGAATATTATAATAAAACTATTAAATATTAAAAATGACTTGTATAATTTTTTACGTAGATCTTTGGAGCTATTAATTTTTTGACAGAAATCCACAATATCGTCGGCATCATGCTAAAACAACGAATGTGAAAAATCGCGTTTGTCAAGTTCGTTTTTCAAGCTCAAATTTGACAAATAATTAAAATTAAAATGATACCTTTAAGTGATAGTTTCACACTTAAAGATATCTATAAAAATTAAAAATTGAAAATAACCAAACACGTCAGGGGGGGGGGGGGATTCATTCAGTGTTTTGGCTCTTCTGAAAGTGCCTATTTTCACATTCGTAATTTTAGCATGGTGCTGATGATATGTCTAGGAACTTAATTAAAATATTGTAAGGCTGGTGGCGCTGCAAACTGTAAAAATATTTTACTATTTTGCTTTGCCCCATATTCCCCCACTTACGGATGGATAACACAATGCTTATAACTGGAAAATCTTTTTTTCTTTGTTTGAACTCTTAAAAGATGTGTGACATTTTTTTAAAGACTTAGTAAGCAGTTTTTAGTTCAGGGAATAAATTTTTATTCTGCACACTCTAAAAATAAAATATTGCCTTACTTTTCGGAATTGATTTATTTTCCTTTTTTTTTCATTCTTTCTTCCAATGGTACCTCATCAATGCTTTGATATGAACCTAGTTATTTACTGCCCCCCATGAAATCGTGTATTCATTAAAACCTCATCAAGTCTAACTTCGAGGTTTTTTTATTCCTCGTCGCATTTAGACTTACCAAGGTCTCAAGATCAAAGTTCAGCTCATGAATGACGGTAATTCTGAAAGTTTCTACAAAGATTTGAGGATAATAACAGACGAATCATTGATAAAAAAAAAGGTGCTGGAATAACCTTAATTTGATGAAAAATCAAGTTCGCTGCCCTACATAGATCTTTTTTTTTTTCTTTTAATGTGCACTTATACCGACTTTTCAAACAGTCAGGTATATAACCATCGTGTTTTCAGATTTTCTCCACTACAAATGTTTTGTTGAACCTACTGTACAGATATAGTACACTTACCGAAAATTATCCTTGAAACATCGTCTTGGACTTCAAGTGGTAAGTCAATTACTTGAATTCTACTGACACTTACTTAAGCTAAAATCTCGCTCTTGTTATTTACAGTTGTTTGAATGATTTGAACAATATGTTACAATTCTGTACCTTAGAGCCAGACTAACGTAAGACCTTAAATGGCGATTTTCACTTTATTACTGCATTGCATATAGAATTTTATTCGGTATCGACTCAAGAGAATGTTATTCAAAAATAAAAATTACTTCACAATTATTTAGCAGCTTTAAAAGAATGCGAGTTTCACACTTTGTATGCATCATACAAACGTTTTCGCGTTCTGCTGAAAATTCACGTAAATGGACTTATGTTACTATGCGTCTGAGGTATAGAATTTTATAAATACTTTTAAGATTTTATGATCAATTATTGCACTTGGATAAGTTTAAATCGTGCTTTTGGAATGTATAGCAGATTTGCTGACTGTTTTAAATTACTTAATTTAAGCAATTATATTTACCATCGAATACGCTATGGCGTTTCAGCTTGTGATTAATTGAATTGAGTCTTGCAGATTTCCTTACTTTAATTTTTCTTGTATGTCATTTTGAAGTTTCTTGTATGTCATTTTATATTTTCTTGTTCCCTCTATACTTGATGCTCTCTATTATAATTCTTTATAATTTATTTCATGCTTCATTATTTGTCTACATTTACAAAAGGTGATAAGTACCAGTACATATACCATTCTCATGTGAAATAGTACTAAACTCACTATTAGTAAGTCAAATTATCTTGGGGTTTACATTTATTTCTAATTTGGATCATATTGTACCCCAACAAAAGAAGTAATGTTTCTCAAAAATTTAAAAAAAAAAAAAAAAAACTCACTCATTATAGGTTTCAAATCCAAACTTAATGCTCCATCTTACCACATAACTTGCATAGTCAGTTAACAGAACTGGTGAGTGGCGGCGTACCAGCAATATAATCTGTAGTGGCATCATTTAATTTTCATAATTTAAATTCATAAATTAAGTTTTTAAGAAGACTGCAAAGAAAAAAAAAACAAGTTAACATATCATTGTAAATATTTTTTTGCTCGCACTCGAGAATCAATCATTTAAAAATAGTATTACTTAAAACCTTGATTTTTAACAGCGTTACGGTGTTTTTGAGCTGTGAAACGCAAGTGTGAAAATATTATTTTTAGGTTTAAAATACAAAATATCTGTACTTACTTACCAAGTTTTTTTTTTCAGAAGCCATCAGCTTCAACATACATGAGGACTGTGTACTATGCGCTTTGCCTCCTGACAAACACAGGACAGATTTACGGCACAGAGAGGATGAAATAACATCCATGGGCAAGGCGGGACTCGAACCCGCGACCACTTGCTTATGAGGAGAGTACTCTACCACCAGGCCCACGTGCCCCCCGCCTTACCAAGTTTGCAGATGAGAAAGCGGGAAGTTAGGTGAGTTTTTTTTTACTTATAAGCAAGTTGCGTTGCCAGAATGACGAAACAAATTTTAAGCTACTTTTTATTCTTAAAAATATAATTGCTGGCTAAAAATCTCTGAGCGCAAATTTATGGATTTTTTTTTGTATATTTGAGAAGTTTCATTACAATTCACACAATTTTATTGTAATATACCATCTTAAAATTTTACAAAATTTAACCTAAATATTCTTGCAACGCATAATTTTGGTTTAATTATTCATTTTTAAAAGTACTCAGTTTCAGAAATAACTGCATTAGTGAATGCGGTGAAAAATTATTACTTTGCATATAGAGTGCGAATAGAATATTTAGTGATGAATTAAAAATATATCCAATACGTAGAAGGCATTAAATAAAATTGCACTTAAATCAAATTGCTTCTTCATTTTGGTGAAATTCGACTGCACGAAAGCCTTACTCAAAACTATCGGTTCCGATAGTTATAGACAGTTTGACGTTACTAATATGAGCTAGGAGGTTAGGAAAAAGCATTATCCAGTCTTCAGAAATTTGAGAGCCTCTCTCCCCCTTCCAATGGTTATCGTATAACGCTGATATTTTTAGTTTTTGTTATAATAAAAATATTAAAATGTATCAACTTGCGTTGCTATTTATATATAAAAAATATAAAAAAAACTATGAATCGGTATACGAAATAATTATTTCCTTTCAACTGAGAAACTATATACCATTTTTACGAGTTTCTTATCACATTTTCAGGAAGACAATCTAATGCCGAACAAAGCCCTCTCGTACTAAACTTCTCAAACTTCTCTTTGAAAAGATTTCGAGAAAACCCAATTCAGCTAAAACGCAAAATAAATACGTGGCATTGGCCTACTTTTGCTTGTTTCATAAGATGCCGCGGGTATAAGAACTTTCATTCAAGGCTATCGTGGGATGAAACCGCTTATAAATCGTCTCCTTAGACAGTCTAGAGCTGCGATTGGATCCTAATAGGAACCACAGAGAAAAATATATTCCCTTATTGGCCTAGTTGTAAAAATGCCCGTCCTATTTACGAATGCGACTCCTGGCCATAAATCGCCATCCATGTATCCAGTTACTTTGACAAAACCAATCGTTGAGGGCCTTCTCGATTTCTTCGGGGCCGTTAGGCTTAAGTGAAAGTTATGATGCGAATGAACGTAAGAGAGCAACTGTTTTCAAAATAGAGTCTCATTATGAAACTAGGCAAAAGATTAACGGGGAAGGGGATCTAGAAATAATGTCTCTTAGATGGCACTTTGTGGGTATTATGGTTGATGTAAAGAGCTGCACGGAAATTTTAAAGAGGTTCGTTTGTTAGCGTGATATTTATTTTTGAATTATCTGCATATTTGCGGGTTTTATGTTTTCACGCACGCTTTTGCGTCGGATTTGATGCAAGAGCTCTTTTTAAAGTAAACAAATGGGTGTTTCGGACGTATTTGTTGTTTTGTAAAAAAGCGTTTGTAAAATTAATACAAAAATACTGTATAAAACATCAAAAACTTTTTTTCTCTATGTGTGAAAAATTTCATTTAATAAACAATGCATTTAGTCAGATTGGCAACAAACAACAAACGAACTTTACATCTGTACCAAAATATTTATTTCTGAGTAGAGAGTAAAAAACCTTCTTGACTGAAAAAATACCAGAATACATGAGACCAAAAAACACATTATAATTAATTTTACAATATGTCCGAAAAACATTACCTTAACAATGAAACGATGCATTTTCACAAATTAAGTTATGTGAAGATGAAACTTATCACATTTATGCTAATCTTTCAAATGCAAAGTTAACCAATGTTCAAAACTGATTCCAAAGTTTTAATTAATCAAAACGGAAATTAAAACATGAAGTTTCAATGTCCAAGTAGTTAGATTCCAAAATTAAGAAATATTTCTAATGATACTTTAAAGTTAAATTATTTTTCACTGACCTAATGAATTAAGTCACTACTACATTTTTTTGCTACTGTTGCTGCAGGGCAAAAATAGCGTTTGTCCAGTAAATGCTGAGTTTTAATTTAAATGCAACCATATTGTTTTTGATTTCTAAATTTATTAAAAACAGTCAAGTTCGTCTTTATACAATAAAAATAGCAGGAAAATATCCTTCACGGCTCTTCAGGTTTCAATAACCACAAATGTGAACCTTGAATGTCTTGAAACTATAATGTGGAGTTATGAACTCGATACTTTAGCTATAAAGGCCATGTATGTAGTGCAAAAAATGACTACCTTTGTGCTTAAAAATAAAAGCAAAAATACAACGTTGAAAAGCACAACTGCTCAGAAATACTGCTGACTGCTGACACGTGTTTCAGCGCTACGAGGAAATCCTCTTTCAATACCGTAAAGTCGGGTTACTTGGACCCTAGGGGGTTACTTGAGCCCATTACAGTAGAATAATAAAATCAAGGTTTGTTACTTATTAGTTGAAGACCTCCACGTAGTTCCTCGTTTCTCCGCTAGGTAGAAGCACGCTGCAGTCTCTAACGCTAGTACCAACCCAGATTTTATCATTTTACTGTGGGCTCAAGTAACCCCCTTGTGGGTCCAAGTAACCCGACTTTACGGTACAAAAAAAAAAAAAAAAAGTGAGCCCGACAAAAGCTATAGATGTCTTAGCATCCATAAGATCACATTCTCTTGCTTCGAAAAAGGCTTTCCTTGTAACACCGAAACATGTCTCTGCATTTTTCCTGAGCGGGTGAGCTGAGAGGTGCTTTTGAACGTTGTATTTTTGCTCTTATGACTTATACGTGTTTAAAAAAGAAATAAAAAAAGCAAACAAACTATATTATGCATGTGCGCAGGTAAAGAGTCTTAATCATTTAACAAGCTTAAAATATTTATCTGGCTAATAATTCAACAGCCGTTACAGGCTATACAGCGCAAAACAAAGTTCGTTTCATAGATTGTTTTCGGTTCAAGACTTCTTGCAATAAAGCTGCTTTCTTGCGAACTAATCACACTTTCCTGCATGGGCGAATCGTACGGGAGCAAGTGGGGGACTGCCCCCTCACTTTCGAAAGCGAAGGGGCATTGCCCATCAACTTTTCTAGTTTTAAAATTACCAATAGATGAAGGCATTCTAGTACTGATTGACTCACGCCTTTAAAGAAGCAAACACTGACTTAATAATTATGAGGTTTTATCCTGATGTTCTTTCATAAAAATTAAAGTAAAACTTTGAATGAGAAGGAGGGAGTCAGTGAGGCCATCTGCTTCGATTTTTGATGCCAAGTAAAGTATTCTTTGAGAAGATCATTTAATCAATAATGACGTCAAAAACAATAAAATTCGCCTTTCGAAAAAAAAAAATTTAATATTTTGTGGGCGCGTTCCTGTCTGAAAAAAAGAAAATTCGCTTTTTTAAATTGAAATTTAACCTCCTGTAAACTACAAAGCTCTACTTCTGAACATCGACATAAAAAAAAAAATATATGAACGTTTTGGAAGACATTTGTTAATTTGAAAAATAAATGTCTAAAATAGTTTTACTATGTTAACTATCGAACAAAATAAAATAACGTCGCATGCGAGTAGTTTTTGGATTTATTTTAATTTTATTATCATTAAAAAAATTCTCTTTCTTCGAAAACTTCATTTGAAACATTTGATAGAAATGAAGTATAGTTTTGACAAATAATAAAAACTAAATAATTAATATGAGTATGAAACTGGTTTCAATTGAAAATATTTTAATACTTTAAACAAAAAAAAACTGTTTTCTAACTGCATAACTATTAATCAGAAACTATTATACTCAGGTCCAGGTCCTAGTTGCGATTTATATGTTTCCAAAAATTATGAACTTGCTTAATTTTCAGGAGGGTTTTTTTCCCTTTTATTTAGGAACGTCTTCTAATTATGAGCTTAATACCTTACCCTAGCAGCATAATCTCATCGGCCGATGATCGGCCACTCATCAAAACCCGATGAAATTCTCATCGGTCAATGGTCGGAGTCGATGAGTTCTCATCGGGAATTGTTCCAATATGTCTCATCGGCCAAACAGAATCCGAGCAGCAAAATCCGATGCGTTTTGCTCGAAATACGATGAGATTTGGAGCAATTTACGAGCAGTGCGGTCCCGTGCCGATGAATTTAGGATCAATTTTGGATATTCGGCTTATTTTCATCGGGAAAGTTGATCGGAAGGATATCTCTTTCCGATGAAAAGCAGCTCATTTAAAACCGTGCTCGGATACTGATCGGAACGATGTCATCGTGCGTTACGGGATCAGTTTACGAGGAGTTCGATGATCGACAAAGACCGATGAGTTGATGCTACTTGGGTAATCTGCTGGTCATTTTTTTTTTTTTTTGAAGTCCAACAATACCTTATATTATGAGCATTCTCCCCCCCCCCCTTAAATCGGTTAGAAATCTATACTCAGGAAACATATAATGTATGTTATACGCAAGTTGAAGTACCGTAATCGTGAATTAGATCAGTACCAAAAACTTGTTTGTTAAATTTTCTTTGAATATCATTATTGTGTTAAATCCAAATAATTTATGTAAGTGGTCATTCCATTTAAAATCAACAAATTTTCCCCAATATGCACCAATATTCTGTACTTCCAAACTGTTTTATTTTTTTCTCGAAAAAATCTTATTCTCGAGATATAGCCATTTTTTGCACCACCGATGAGTAAAATTCGGCATCTACATTTCTCAGTTACTACTTTTTAATGAATTCAAGATGTAGAAACAGTTTTTCGCTATAAATAATCAATGGTGTATCAAAAAACAATATTATTAATAATACCAAATTTTGGAATTGAAACACTCAATGCCCTTTTCCGCCTAGTAATCAAACATTATTAGTATAGATGAAAAAATGATCTGTTTATTTATTTAAGAAAATAGATTTGCGTGTAAATTATGCGCTCCAATATTTTTTTCGAAACAAAATAATTTTATAAAACTTATGCAAGTTATTTTTTATAGCAGCAAAATAATTTTCCACCTTTGATTGATAAAATAGGTACCATTTATCTTAATAGCTTAGCGCATGTATTGCAATAAATAAAGTTCATCCGTCCAAGAAACATTTTGAAAAATATTTTTTATGTTTCATTAAATACATTTTCCTGTTAATATTCGTCTCATTATTATCATCAGCATTAACAGAAATATCTGAAAGATTCTCACGAATGCGTGCATTGCAATGTAAACCAATTTTATGTTTATAGGGAGACGAAATTCAATTCCATTATTAAGCAGTTTATCTAATGGTATCAAAAAATCCTCTTCATTTTGGGAGAAATCTTTTCCTGGTACTTTAATCCGATTAGTCGAACTTTAACTCGGGAAAAATGAAAGGCAGCAAAGTTTGTGGTTGTCTTGGCTGTAATGAGTTTTCGGAAAAGTAACTTTTTAAAATATGACTCGAAAGCCAACTAAGAATTAAGACTTCCAAGAAACTTTTCTTGAATATTATACCTGTGAAAAGCTTAGTTAAAAATTTAAATGCTTGAGTTATAATTAACATTTGCTTTCGGTTTGCTAAAAACAAGAGTTACTTATGTAGTATTTGAAAATGTTCGTACTTCGTCGTTGTTTTGAAAATAAGATTATAATAAGAAATATATTCTCATAACTTTTAGGTTTAATGCATGTATTTAATCATTCATGATTTATCATAAATATGTTCTCTTTTTAATCTGTAATCTTTATATCATCTCTTTAGGAATGCGGTAATAGTGTAATAGATTTATAATGAATTCGCTAATGCACTATGCATAATATCATATATATAATTCATTATTATTTTTTTTTATGTGGGAACAGTGCGATAACTTCCTTAATACTTCCACGAACTGTACAGGCAAGGTTTTATTTGAAGCTTTTTTTCACTGATTTTAGAACCAAAATAACAGACAGTTTGCGTTTTTTTTTTTTTTTTTTTTGAAAAAGAAAATGGTTTAATCTGTTTTTCTTATTAATCATTGCTTTAATGTATAAGATTCCAAAATGGATGCTTATTGGTTAAATTGATTCGAGCTAACAATGCGAAACTTGCGAATTTTAATACCAAGGGGTCTAAAAAATACTTCAGCTGAATTCGGATGTAACTTCTTAAGAATATATTATCTTTACTCACTGCAGGACTTCTGTCGCTAAAATCTTAAGAGAAATCAATTAGCTTGTAGTATTTTGTTGTGTATTGATATCAAATGTTTGAAATCAAAAATATCTACATTTCCCGCAATGCCGCTATTTCCGCCAATTATGTAAAAACTAGCTAATTTTTTAAATTTTTATGAATGAATTTTTTCAATCACCCGTAGCGAAAATTGTAGCACAGTAAGACTTATAGTTCACGAAAAACATTATTTTGATATCGTAAAATTTTTAAGCCCTCCGCCAGTCCCATGAAATTTCACCAAATCGCGTTTTAATCTTTATTTTTAAAACGTAATGCATGATATTTTTATTCGCCTGTAGCATACATAGATGCATGGTAAGATTCTTTGCTCATGAAAAAAAAAAATATCTTGACATCGTATGATATTTTATCACTCTGCTGCTCTGGAGAAATTCGTATTATTTGGACCTTTTCGATATTTTATCCCTTTAAAGCAGAATATAACTCAACATATTTTCTTAATTGAAAATTATTTTATCGCTTTTTTTTTCAAGCAATAACACGACATCTGTATGAATATGTGGACAAAGCGCTTCATTTGCTGTTGTAAAATTCCTGTTATGAGAAACATGGTCATAACGGGGACATTTTTAGCCAATTTTCCGAACATATCGTTTCTCATAGCTAATGCAATGATTTTTGCTCATTACAAATTGCATCTGCATTTACTGTGGGCAGATTAACAGTCACTTCAAGATTGGTAGTTCCTTGTATTGTGTGTATCATCCGATTTGATTGTAAGTATATCCATGTCGTATAACCAGTCTATTTTCAAATATGCAGTACTAGCTACATTAGCTCTAGTATTTTCTTGTAATAAATGTTTGTAAAAATTATTTCCCAGCGCATGTTGTAACTTCATGTTTTTCTCCATTTTAACTCTAATGTGAAGAATGACTATCTAACTCTCTTCAATGCCGATGATGGAAAAGACATTCTGAAGCCAATTTACTTTTTCTGGAATTGCAGCTTAATATAAATCCGCATCAGAATCGAAAATTTTCATTTTATGCTGCACAAGTGCAATCCGAAATGCTTTCACATTGTTGAAGAAGGCTATTGATATTACTTTTCAATGGTTTGCTGTATATATTTTTTCTTAATACTCAAAATTTTAACTTCCTGGTCATTTTCGCATTTTAATTTCCCGTATACATTCTCTTCGAAAGTATGGTCTTTGAAACCAGTATCTCTTTTGATTTCTTGCCATGCACAATTACACACCAGAACATGTTGAGTAATCGAACAGTGCAGATTGTGTACCATCTTGAAACTTTTCTTATATTGTTTTTGCAGAATCTCTTGTGTTTTTTTTTAATTTTATTTTTATGTGTTTTATATATATCTCTTTATATGTTCCATAAGCTCACTTTTATTTTTATAATTCTCCCTCCCCTCATTGTGTATATGTGAAAACTCAAACATGGTAATGCGTTTAGATAGATGCACTAAGTACTAAGCGGAAATATTTGCATCAGCTACCTGACGCGATATGTTCCGAAAATTGGCTTAAAACGTTGTCCACCAAATCGCCAAAAAGGCTCTGTCTCTCGTGAGGGGAGGCTTACAATAGCAAAAAGTGCTTTATCTACATATTGGTACAGGCTGTAGTGCTGTTGTACGGAGAAAAAAGGTTTAAAATGATTTCAACTTAAGAAAAATCGTTGAATAAAAATTTTGCTTTAAAGGGATAAAATATCGAAAAGGTCCAAATGATATAAATTTCTTCAGCTTTGAATTGTGCTTGAATGTCATACTATATTGGAATGTTTTGTGAACGAAGAGTCTTGCTGCGTAATCGATTTCCAATACAAACGATTTTAAAAAATCATACATTTTTTTAAAACAAAAATGCGATTTCTTACGAATTTGGCGAAATTTAATGAGCCTGGCGAAGGCCTTAAATATTTTAGTAATGAGCTATTAGTGTCTCTGCTTCCAGTTTCGCTAGTGGTAATTGAAAAAAATCATGCATAAAATTTTTAAAAATTAAACTTAAAACACTATTTTACATATTTGTCGAAACTTCAAAGGCCTTGCGGGAAATGTAAATATATTTTGATTTCAAAGGCCATTTTTTTCAAAAAACATTTGATATCAATGCACAACGTTTCCCACCACAGGCGTTTTCGATTTAAAAAAAAAGTTAAATCGACATACCCTGATATATGGGTAATTCTCTGTAAACTCGTAATTGGCTGTCCGGACACAGTATTTTAGAAATAATAAAGTGTAATAAAGTAATTATCGCTCTTAATACAAATAAAGCATTATTACTTCGTATCCCAGTTGTATTTGGAGCGATAACAATATTTTTTTTCTAGAAATTATCTAAGCGACAAAAACACAGTCCCCTGGCTATCTCAATCCCATAGTCTAACTGTTAAAGGTAGTATTTCAAAAAACCCATTAACACTACATAAATTTGGCAATTAATTTCTAAAAATAGAATAATGAAACTATATTTTTCTTATGAAATAAGGTCAAATTACGTATTTCTGAAACTTAAAAGTGTCATGTAAATTCTGTCCGGATATTTTTCAGACAGTCTTCTATTGGCCTTCAATAGAAAAAATCTGTTACTCTTGCAAATGTTTTTCGTCATGAAGTTTAAAGTAATCGGTGTGAATTTGCGGAAATAGCTGAGAACGGTTTTGAAACGTCACTTTTTTTAGTTTGAGAGCCACATTTGTGATAAAAATATGCATATGGGTCCTTATGAAAACATTCCTCTGGAAATTAATTTTATTGATGATAATTAGTTTAAGCATGAAACATATTAGTTATTATGAGCCCAACTTGTGCCTAAATTTATAGGTAGTTTCGTAACTAATTATGTTCCGATAGTTTTGCAGATATTACGCAACGAAGTGCAAAAACACAGTCCACTGGCACAATCCTCTGCCTAGGTATCCAAGGCACAGGACTTAGCTCCCCTGTCATGATTTATCAGAAAAACAAAAACTTCAATAGGCCCTCTATCGAACCAAAGTACTTACAGCATATAATTCGGTATTTCAAGCGGAGCTTTTTTCCATCTTTCACGCTTTACTTTATATTGCATCAAAAAACACTTCCTCTAACACTACAATATTCTCTGATAGTTTATCTTCTCTTAAAGCAATCAAGGACCCAATGCATTCTTCAAAGTTAGTCAGAGACATTCAATCCCTATGCAGCGAGTATCTAAGCATAAATCTATCCTGGGTTAAAGCCCACAGAGGACACTTTGGCAATTAAACGAGCCGACTTTTTGGCTAAAACTGCAGCAATGAGCCCAGCACATTCATTGGTGTTCGAAATTCCTCTGCCAAAATCTTTCCTCAAGCATCACCTTTGGTCTAATGCTCTTCAAAATTGGCAGGAAATCTGGGACACTGCAGAAACAGGTCGAAGAGTTCACGATATTCTACCAAAAGTCAAGCTAAAACCACGATGCAAACATCCTATGGAAATACAATTTCTTAGTGCTCACGGTCCATTTCCATCATATCTACACATGTACAAGATAATAAGTTAACCATTGTGTGTTTGCTTTCAACTTGGACGTATTCAATTGTCCGTTAACTAGCTTTTTCCACTGCACATATAATTCCAACCTTTCTGTATCTAAAAATATAGTTTATATTCTATATCATCCAGCTACTCGCAATAATCTCCAGAAATTAATATTTTTACTCAGCACTCAAATCGAAGACTTCAAATATCCTGCCTAAAAACTTTAAAAGTTATATTATTGCTTTTTCCTGTATGTATCAAAATTGTTTTTTCCTTTTTATTCTTATTTTTCCAAGTAATTTGTACATTATTTTATGTAGATTTATATCTAGTTGTAATGTACGTTTCCTAGCGGGCGCTTGGTCGTTACAGGGTAGGTACGGTGGTGACTAGTGGGGTTTAAATAAATAAATAAATAAATAAATAAATAAATAATCGAACCAAAGTAAGATTCATTTCCTGAGCAGTAGTATTAAAAAAATACGAACATTTCAAAAAATCATACTCGGACAGATTCTGTTTGGAAAATAACGAGTTTACAGAGAATCGCCCATATATGTTTAATATTTTGAGAAAATTGAGGCATCGATTTCAATTTGTTTTATTGCGCATTGGTTTAATGTATTGCAACCGAAGATTGAGACCCTTTAGCTGAGGTGGTCAGAGTGACGTTCAAATAATGAAACTTGGGCGCTCTATTCCCCCTTTGCCAGAAAAGTGTCGTTTTTGATTGATTTATTTTCCTATAGTTGAGTTAGGATTCAAAGTGCCATGAATATAAAATCTAAACTCCATTACAGGGTTCTAAACCACAGTTGTATTTCTGCAATTCAATCGGAAAAGAAACGTTTATTTTGAAATTACAGAACTCTGTATATCCCTTTTTTTCTTCAAAGGTTGTATTTTTCGGGAGGGGCGGGGGGTAAATATGCAATAGCTTTCTTAATACTTCATCAGACATGACATCATAAGTAAGGCTTTTATTTTCAATTGAAAACTCATTTTGAGATTTTTTTTTTTTTTTTTTGAAGAGTTGTACTTAAGAAAAAAAAAAGTTATGTGCATTTCTGCTGTCGAGTGCCAATACTCCGTTCGGGTGTTTGCTGGTACATTTCATGTTTTTATTTTATTTTTTTAATGCTACACGTAATTTAAATGTTGCTATAGTGTGAGACAGATTGAGATCATAAAAAAGAGGAAACATTTTCATAAAAATTGGAGTAATAGAAAAAGTTGCAAGAATCAAAAAGCAAAAAACGGTTACTGATAACACAGGCCAACAAAAAAAACCTTTTTGAAAACTTTTTTAATTTTAATAGCTGATCTTGATAGATTTTTATGTGCTGAATCCAAATCTGCTTGTAGTTTTTATGTATCACTCTTAGTTTCCAAGCAAAATGTATTTTATTATATAGTCTAATACCCATTTACAGTATATAGGGAAATCAATGAAACACTGTAGAATCGTAAAATGGTTTGTATTTACAGTAAAATACTTGGAATAGTAATTTTATGTGATGATACAAGGTTCACTTGTCAACTGGAATTGCTTTATATTTTCTTTCCCTTTTTTCCTTGAAGCTTCTTGTGTAGCTTTTCCTGCGATGAATAGCTTGCTGAACTTCCCGGTGAAGTGACCAACAGTAATCCCCCATCATGTTGTAGCATGTGTTTCAGCAGTGCTGCCAACATCATCTTTTTTCATTAGACCTATTTTTTCATGTTATCTTAACTATGAAAAAGCTGTTAAATTCTAAAAATGTTTCTTTATTTCATGAATGTAACTATAAAATGTGAATAAATGGTGGGTGATACAACTTTTTAAGCATCATATTTGGATTCAGCAACCTAAACAACATAAGAATAAGGTACTTTCATTAAAAAAGTTTTTTCATCGTTGGCCTGTGTTGAAAGCTTTATGCTGAATTTTAATATTGTTATGACAGAAAAAATATCAGCCGAAACTTCTTCACTTAAATTTCATAGCAAAACACCGTATGCAAAAATTACATATTTAAACAGTATCAAAACATTCATCAGCATTTGTTTGCGTTAAATTTCTACACATTTTATTTTCATTTTAAAGTCCTAACAATAAGAATCACCCGCTAACTAAAAATATGTAAATGCACTCGCCATTTTTTTAAGATGGTTCAGTTCTGAAAAAAACTTTCCTGCATTTACCATTTTATGCTTTTTATTAACCTCCAATTTTCAAAGAAAAACATTTTTGAATTGAATGACTACTTATAATTGAAAAATAAATTTAAATTAAAAACACCCCTAAGTAATAGAAAAAGTTACAAGAATCAAAAAGCAAAAAACGGTTACTGATAATCAATATTGGCTCACAGCAGCTTCCCCCTGTTTATTTTAAAATAATTGTTATGACTAGTTAACTGGTGTGTTTCTGTAATTTTATTCACAAAAGTATGAAAATTGGTCAAAGAAATTTGATAAAATTTTGTAATTATTTTGAGAAAATTTGAAAAATGGAGAAAACAAATCTTCTCCCAGAAAAAAATAAGTAACTATTTCTGAAATCAAAATTGAAAAAGAAAGGGGGGAAAACCAGCGATGATGAAATTGGTACTATTAAAAACAGTAATCCTGATCATTAATCGGCTATGCCAATTAATCGGCCGATTATCAACAACGAATTAATCAGTAATCGCCCAATTTGCTTATCAGTGCATCCCTACTATTTTGTTAAATTTTCACTTTTGTTCCTGCAAAACATTCTTAGAATATGTTAATTATTTTCTGCATTAAATTTAGCCCATCAGTGAAAATGCGTATTTTAAACGCTATTACTTTCAAGATATTACTTTAATCTTAAATCTTTTACTGAAACAACATTAAAAAAATTCTCAAACAAAGAGTTCAGTACTTAATTTGGCAACGTACCTGCGTTAAGGGAGGGAAAAGTGGTTAATATTATAGTGTCTACATAGATTTTAACAAGTAACCTTAGAATCAAATTTAATAGACAGCGAATCACCTCAAATGTCCATTTCTCTTCCTAATAATCTCTGTTCGATAATAACTGCTTGAAATTTGTCAACGCCATCTTACGCTATTCAATTTGCCAGGAATACTCTTAACACAAGCCATCTTGGAAACGGAATACACACTGACCTACACAAGTGAGACAAATATTAGGAAAATTGGCGCTATGGACTTTCTACGAGCTATTCTCTCCGGGTATTCATTCTCTAAACTGTGAGCCAGTCAAAGAGCAAGTTGGCTTTTCAACAAAGCTTTGACCCCAATACGTCATAGCATCCATCTCAAAGATGTCGTCTCCCATTTCTTCCACGAACTACGACAAAGGAATTGCTAGCGCTGCACAAGGAATTTATGGCTTCGTATTCATTTGGAGCACAAGGCACTTGGAGGATAAAAGTCAGGAAATGAAATTTTGCGGGATTTTGCCGAAATTTAAATCTATTTAAGTTCTAGAGTAAGAGAATACAGTTTCCTCCACAATACTCAATGTGATAAACATTTCGAACTAAAAGCTTTTGTAAGACTTTCCTTTCTAAGCATTTTTTCAACCATGTTGTTGATTTCAGATAACATTTGTGTTGAAAGCATGTGCTTTAGTCACCTTTTATCTAAGTTTCACAATGTCCAAATAATATATATATTTTTTTGTTTTTAAGTATTTTTCTCTTTCAAAATAAGAAGTTACTTGAAAGCAGTTCTCTGTAACAATTAACATACAAACAATCGACAAAGCTGTTTTCAACACATTTATTTATCTTATTCAACAATTTATTACTTTTTTCAAAATTCAAAAGTGAAACATGTTTATTTTCAAAAGCTTCGTTTCAAACATACTTAATACGATTTTTAAATATCTTTCTATAAACTATATCATATATTATGCATACAACTATGAAACTATGCATATAACTATAAAACACTGTATCATATTACAGAAAATAATTGACAAGGCTCTTCCTGAGATAATAACAAAATATATGAATCAGGCAAAAGTTAACAATCAGTTACTATCCGTGTCTACTTACCGATACGACCGACAGCGTAAAATCGTACGCAATTATCGCTAGCCGGTATTGTCGATCTCAAAATGTATTAAATGATATGCGCTTTGATTCATTGAGGATTATGTCGTCTCTACTGAGCCGATATCGTTTCTTGGACCATTTCTATTGAAAAGGAACCGTCGTGCATACCACGTCGGCCCAATAACCGTTAATCAGTTTACATTTTGTTTGAATAAGCGAGAGATGGCTATGGCATACTACACAATATTGGTTGAATGGAAAAGCAGTGATATGGACCACACGATTCTGTACTCATCGTTATTGTATTACAGGCCGAGTTATGTCTTTATCGTATCATTAAGTGGTTAATTGGTTAAAACATTCCCATCACTTTATAGTATTTAATTAAATTTTGATTTCCCCCCATATGACGTTTGTCCGCCCTTTACGTTTTTTCTTGCTAGCAAAAAACTTTGAATCATGCTCCACTGTACTACTGTTTTTTTTTTTTAATCGTTCTTACCATATGATGCAAAAGGGAATTGGAACTATTTTATCTGTGGGTAGCTTCAAGGCGCCCAAAAGATCCTCACTAAATTTTCAAACCGAAAATTTTGCATTTTGATGCTAAAAAAATGAATTCGTTAATTAATCAAAAAATTACCGATCATGTACGAGTATGTAACTTTTAATGGGGAAGTGCAAATAGTTTGGAACTTACTCTCCCAAAACTCGTTTGTAATTTAGATTATTACATAGTAAAAACATATTGCCCTCGGCCAACGAAAACCAATAAAATATTTAGTCATTATGATTTAAACATATGAATATTTAAACATTTTATTAGATAAATTTAGTGTAAAGACTGGCACAATTATGTCTGACACAAAAAGAAGATGGTGTATTTTCCTGAAATGAAATTCTTTAAAGGATGAATTGTTTGGACACCACACAATTTTGTCGTTTCCCGCGTAAATGAGATAGCAAGAGGAATAATGCAAAAAAGGGAGGGGGAGGGCAAATATTGCACTGGAGTTTCGTATTAATTTTGGACTTTTCAAAAATTTTGCAATTCTACTCATAACACTGGAGCTGAATTTCTGCGTATGAAACGAAAGTTTCCATCTTTTTAGGCAACCCTTTTTCCAAGTGAATAAATGCTTACTTATAGTTGCGGAACAGGTGGGGGGATGATTCTGATACTAATTACAGAAAGAAATACATGTAAATATACACCTTTTGTTTAAACTTTTATTTATGTGTCATTATAAGTCTGTCAATTAGGGCATAAATATGTTTACATGCTTGGATTCAGTGCATTAATTTACTCAAAGAACGGGTATTTTTCCTTATGTGGAAAAAAAGCTCTTTTTGTAGACTAATGATATTTTCACAGTTGTCAACAATTTCTAGTTAAGAAAAAAATTACATTTTTCTAGGCTTTACTGTGTGATTTTAGGTTAATATGTTCTTAAAAGTTTTACATGTGATGGGAATGTGCAAATTTGCATTTGTTTAATAAAGAAACTCAAAATAAGCTCGGATATTTATTAAGAGTTTTGAAATTATAGACATCAAAATTTGTAAGCGACCGAAGTGTAATAATAATAATAATCAAAGTACATACGGAATTTGAAACTTACAAAAAAAAAAATATATATATATATAATGACTAGCTGACCCGGCGAACTCTGTTCCGCCTTAAAGGCAATGAGTAAGCAAATTTTTGAATTTATTAAGTTTTTTTTTATTAGAAAATACAAAAAAACATTAAGTAACTACATTAATCATTCATTATTGTTTCTGTATTTTAGTACATAGGTTGCTCTTCACTTAAGTACCTTGTGATACACAACATTTTTTGTTTTATTATCAAGCGCAAAAACAAACAACGCAGATGGTCTTCCGACCCGTGAACATGCCACACATAATTGACCATGGGCAAAACAGTGTTGTTCTAGATTCAAACCACAAACTTTTAATGATTGGCCTTGTGAGATTTGTTGATGGTCATGATAAATGCAAGACGGATCGGAACTTGAAGTCTTTTAAATTCAAACGGCATGCCGGTTGGGATCATCGGGATCCTCGGAATGAGAACTTCCTCACCTTTGATTTTTTTTTTTCAGTATGGTCCCGTAAATTACATTGTTCATCAATTTTCTAACCACCAAACGCGTACCGTTGCACAGTTTTGGTTGGTTTATGTTTCGAAGCATGATTACTACGGAGGCAACCTTTAGGCGTAAATTGTGCGGTGGTAATCCAGGCACATCCAAGGAGTTTAATGAAACTCTCACGACTTTCTTTTAGATATATATATAGATTTGTATCACAAAAAAGTCAAATAACACTTAATACACCGGTAACTCACAACCTATTTTACTGAGCTCCAGAAGCTGTCAGAACATGTGCTTTATGTCGCTCGTGGACAGAGGCTCAAAAAAGGCTTAGCTAAAAAGATAATTTTTTCGGACTGCTTATCAACTGACTGCTCCATCCATAAATCCATCCAAACAAACTTTTGTATATATAGTAGTAAGAAGAACAACCTCTTTAATCGAAGTCCAGGAGCTATCACACCAAGCGCTTTCCACTTCTCAGCCTCAGAGGCGTAAACATTCTTAAGTGACAATCGTTTCTGACAGCTTATCACACATAAATTTCAAGGGAAGTAACGCGTTTGTTTATAATTTACTTCACAAAAAAATCAACACTCAACGTACCGCTAACTTACAACCTGTTTCCTGCGCTCCGGAAGCTGCCAGAACGTGTGCTTTGCGTCGCTCAGCCATGGAGGTGTCAAAAAAGGCTTTTTTAAAGGATTAGTCAATACGAGATTTTTTTCTATTTATGTAACTGACACACAAAATTTATAGCCTATGTCCGTCTCCTGACTTTAAGCTACCCACCCATCAATTTTTAGCCATATCGGTACAGTCGTTCTTGAGTTATAAATGGTGTAACTAACACGACTTTCTTTTATATATATAGATAAGCAAAGTACATACATAAATTGAAAGTTTCAAAATTACAGAAATATAATGATAGATATAATTCATACAAAAATTGACAGTTACGAAATGGCAAAAATTTAAAATTATTAAACAAAATACATACAAAAATAAAAAGTTACAAAATCTGCAAAATGCATACGAAATTGAACGATACAGCATGACACAATATAATAATATACAAATACACAGAAAACCTAAAGTTTTGGAATAACCTTGACACAACAATAAATGCATACAAAAAATCAAAGTTACTAAACTTATATTCAATCTCATTTATGCCCCCTAGCTATCTTTCATTAAATGGAAAGCAAGTAAAACAAAATTTTTTTTCAAAACGCGCAAAACATACTTTTATGAAATATTATTAGTTAAAATTAAAACACACAAAAAAGTTATTCACCTGTTGGGAGTCCCAACAGGTGAATAACTTGTCCCAAGTTGGGACAAAACTTTTGTTTTGTCGTTTCTATCCCTGTAAGTTCTGTCGCCACTTTAAATATCGTTTCAGGTGACAGTAATTACCTATCGATTTGAAAAGCTTTTAGTACGCTTTATTTATTTCGCCATATTTATTTATTTCGCCATATTTATTATTCGCGCTTTATTTATTTCGCCACGTTATTTTTAAAACTTTTTATCGTAGAATTTAAAAAGTAATTACATTAGATCATTATTGAGCAATTAATGAAATAAACAGAGCTTTTCTGGAAACGAAATTGTGTGTCGCTTTAGGAGGGATTCGACTTTAGAAGGCTCAAAAAATCGATTTTTTGCTAAATTGATGAATGATAAAAAAAGGAAATGATAAAAAAAGGAAAAAAAACAAGTCCAGAGAAACTTCAGATTACTTTTTTCGATGTCTGAACATAGAAAAAGATTTTTTAGAGAAAATATCCACATGCAACCAATTTTTATGCACATTCCTGACACAACTGTTTTGAATCGGCGGGACGAATAGAGGTCGTAATCAAAAAAGCCAAACACCATTTCATATATTTTACTTCTATACGAATTAAAAGTAACTAAAATAAAATTAAATTTGAATGTTTTCGAAAGTTTGAAGTGTTTTTTGGGAAAAAAATAACAATAATAATAATTTCAACTTGCGAAAAGAATTGCTAAGAATATTTTTTCTGGAATGCTTTTAATTCAAATAGCAGAAAAATATCTGCAAATTAAAATGATGGTATTTTTGTTTGCGATGAAAATGACGAGCCCCATCTGTTTCACAGATTGAAAACAAGTTGCACGAATGTACAAAAAAATGTGTTGCATGTGAATATTTTTCTTTAACAAAATATTTTTCCCATAATAGACATGGGATAAATGGGCAAAGAACTTGGCTAGACTTGCTTTCTTATTATCCTAAAAAATTCCTCCCAAAAATTTATTTTTTGAGCCGTCTGAAGTAGGATCTCCTCATAAATAAGCCACATAGGCCAAGTTATTCCCGTTTCTGTACCATACGCAATTTACCTGAAATAAATATGATATATCCTGAAATTCCGATGTTATGTGTATTATGTTAAAGAATATAAAGTTCCGAAACACACAGAAAAAATAATTTTAGCGCTTTGACCAGTTTGTCGCCATTGCTATTCCCGTGTGCCAAACTCGCATTTTATATTAACAAATATTGTGTTTATGTTAAAATTCTATACGTTTGTTTTTGAAATATTGTCCTACTTGAGGAAATATTAAAACATAAGTGATGCATAAGTGTTTGTATTGTAAAAAATAATAATTCGTATAAAAAAGGTTATTTCTTCAACATTCGAGAAAAAACGTTTTTATTTGATTTTTTAATATTTGAATCTTATTTGATTCTTTTGTTTTAATATTTTTTTATGAAATGGTATTTTGAATTATGTATTTGTTTTCTTTTTCATTATTCATTAATTAAATAAGGTTTAAGAAACATCCTCATAAGTTTTTAGCTCATTCACTTTAGGAGGGGGGCGGGGGGGGGGAGGCATTTTTATACGATATTCAGATTTAAAATTGTTATTGAATCTTGCTTTTGATTTTTTTTCGTCTCTGATCATTAGTTTGTGTACTTAAACATCTTGCTTTTACATAAGAACAAACACCTATTAATTAATAATGAGATGAGATTTTTCTGCGTGTCATTGGTAAAAATTAACGTGTTGGGAAAATCACCCATAAACACTACAATAAGAACAAAATACATTGAATAAAACAACTTCAAGACACGAAAAAATAAATAGCTATGTCGTCGATATCATGGAATTTCATAACTATGTTTCTCTCAATAATAGCACTCCTAGATACCCCTTAAAAATATCTTCAGGACAAAAAAAAAACACAAAACTTCGATTTACACAATAAAAGAAACAATATACACTGTCGAATTCAATAATAACAAGCCTGAATTTAACAAAATCCTGAATCTTATGAATAAATCAAAAATATTTAGTTGTACAATGAAAGCATGAATCGCTTTTAAAGAGCAAGCTTTGCTTAAAGCGTGTAATATTTTTGTCATTCATAATATTTTTACTGACTTCCCGCTCATTTTCCGTTTATTATTATTATTATTATTATTATTATTATTATTATTTTTTATAAAATATTTTTCCCATTCCAAAGTCAACCAAAATTTAGTAATGATCCTGAAAACGAATATAAATGAATCTTTAAAAAAATAGGTGGAGTAATGAAGCATTTATTTAAGACAATGTACAAAACGATTGTTTAAGACAATGTTATTATTTTGGCCTTATCATCTGTGTGATTAGCGATTAGCGCACTTTCGTCAAATTTCAAATCAAAGTGAATTTAAAGTTTAAAGTTTGTTTCAAATAAAAGAACAAAAGAGAACGCCATAAAAGCTTCTAACGTTTTGAGAAGCCGGAGATACAAATGACTATGTTTTGTAGAGTAACACACATGAAATAGATACTGAGACAGTTTGAAGAAAATTAACCAACTTATCTCTCCCAGTACAAAAATTAAAAAAAAAGAAAAGAAAAGAAAAACGCACATTGAAGCAAGCAAGCATATATAAATGTATTTCAATTTTTTTAACGAACCAGCTTTCGAAGAGCATTTAGTTATAACGAGTAAATATTGTTATTTTCCAAAGACTGTTATAAGCGAGTTCGACGGCGTAACAATGAACAAATGAAATGATTAAATGCATATACATGAGACATAAGTTGGAAAATGTAGGTCTGACTTGTGCATATGGTTCTCGGGTACAAATCCCGACAACCACCTAAATGGATAGTGCTGATGAAACCAAAATGATATTCCCCAGTTAAGCTGGTGGGATATGCTATAGGGCAAACCCACCCCGTCCAAACCTGGGGTATATGTCTATTTAAACACAGACATAACTATCGCTTAAGCAGCGGTTACGTTCAAGAAAAAAAAAAAAAACTGACCGAATAAATCAAAATTACCTAAATTTAGTATTAAAAGTAGCATTAAAATAGGTTATAGGTTTCAAAAATTTTAAAAATGCTTCATTTTTGCAATAGATAAATGTGTAATAACTTTTGTGTGCCCTTATTTGCATAACGTCACAGCTTGTATAGAGAAAAAATGAATAAACTTAGAGTTTATATATATATATATATATATATATATATATAGTAGAAGAATAAAATGTAGAGCAATTTAAATCGAAAAATCCCAAAAGATGCTGGCTCCTCATCAACGGGAACTCCCCTAGAAGAGGGATTAGTACACAGCAAAAAAATGAGCTGTTGATTTAACAGTATAATTCCGGCAGCCGAGGTTTATTTAAAACTGTAAAATGCACAGTAATAAGCTGTAAAACCAGCCATTTTACAGTTTCTTATTGTAAAGTGAGAAATTTTACAGTTTATTGCAGTAAAATTTAGCTGTATTTTTCTGTAAAAACAACAGTATAACACTGGCAGCAGAGATTCCAGTTTAAAACTGTAAAATGCACGGTAATAAACTGTAAAATTAGTAGTTTTGCAGTTTATTACTGTAAAAATAGCAATTTTACAGTTTAGTACTGGAAATTTAGCAATTTTACAGTTTAGTACTGGAAATTTAGCAATTTGACAGTTTATAACAGTAGAATTAGCAATTTTTGCAGTTTATTACTATAAAATTCGCTGTATTGTACTGTAAAAACAACATTCATTTTTTACAGTGTAGGAAAGCATGAACCCGAAAAACATTAAATAACCGAATAATTGGTGTAACGAATGAAGTAATCTTTCAGCCTGATGTGAATTCTCTTTTTTCTTTCTTCTTTTGTCAGAGAATTCTGAGGTAACCTTAGATACAGAAATTGGTCAAACTTTATGTTACAGTCACAGCACCACGGTGTAACCTTTGACACGTGACGTTATTTCACACCAGATATATCGGTTAGCCGCATTTAAGGAACAAGATTACACACAATGTTTTGCAGTGAATGATGTAAAATAAAACTGGTTGTGCATCAAATTATATAACCGAACGCATCAAATGACCAAGTAGCACACTTCGTTGTTTAAAGGTTGTAAAATGGTTATTAACGCTGTGACAACGGATTAAAAACGCTTATAAAACGTTTAAACGTTTTTTGTGCTACCTGGGATGGGCGTTAGTTAATTTAGGTGGAGAATTGAACACATTGAAAACTAAAATAACTATTACAAGCTCTTAATACTGTCAATGCGTATAATAATTCTATGATATTTGCACAATTAAATCGCACTTATTAAAAAAAAAAAAAAACTGACACCGGTGTACAATACAAAGGTTATATGTTTAAGACCTCAGAAAACGTGTCAACCTCGGTGGGATGAAAATTTTGCATATTGTAGATTTAAATTACAATATATAATAATTTAAGAATTATAATGTGTCTGATATTTGCTTTAGAAAAAAAAGAAACAAATGGTTCTTGAACAACGTAACTAGAAGCAGGGATAAAATTAGTAAAAATAACGTAATTACATTAGAGCATTAAAAATCCTTAATGTATGTTCTTCAAGGAATATCATTATATATATATATATATATATATATACTAGCTGCGTGGCCCGGCGTTGCACGGGCTAACTCTGTATAAATGTACTATTCAACACAATACCCAATACAAAAATACCACGCACTTTTATTATGTGTTTAGATAAGTACCCATGTTGTACTAAACCATGACAAATCAAATTATTTATTTAGATTAGTAACTATATACAACTATTAAAAAAAAGTTAGAATCATTTGAAGCCAACGTATATATGTGCTACATAAGGGAAAAAAACGTTAAAAGAATAAGTAAACACTACCCAATATAAAAATACTATGCAATTAAATTATGTGTTTAGTACCAATGATACAAAATAGTAAAAACGTTACAAAAATATGAGGAATCATATTACTTACTTAGATTAGTAACTATCTTAAATCATTAAAGGAAAAAAAAAGAAGGTTCGACTCATTTGAAACCTACTTACCTACCTGTTACATGAGAAAAAAAAGTCAAAAGAATAAGAAAACAATACCCTATATAAATGTACTATGGTTTTAAATTATGTGCTTAGTTAAGTACCTGAGGTACACTATAATAATAAAGTTACAAAGAACAACCACAAATGAAGAACAAATACTAACAAAGCAGAAATAAGGAAGACAAAAATTACTAAAAAAATCCTACAAAACAAATTATATACCTGAATATCAAAGAAAAACACGAAAACCATTTCGTGGTCTGAGCCTTGTGGCAAGAGGCTAGAGCAATTGTCAACCAGCGCTCTCTACACAGTTGCTAAAAAAATAATTTTAACAAACGACATATCTCGAGAAGAGTGGAAACCAATCCACATTAAAAGGCAAATCATTGGGAATCAATGGAGTGCAAAATATAAGCTCCCCGTCTGAGCAACTGCTTGATTGTCATCCATTGAATGTAGAGGGCGCCTCCACAGTTGCAAAAGCTTAGCAATACTCTTTATGAGCAGAAAACTAATTCTTTTCGTAGAGCATTATTATTTTTAGTTATTATATTTAGTTTTATTATTTTTAGTTATAAAAATAACTTCGATAGCCTAAAGCCTTCCTGGATAAATGGACTATTCGACACAAAAAGAATTTTTCAAATCGAACCAGTAGTTCCTGAAATTAGCGCTTTCAAGCAAGCAAACAAACAAACTCTACAGCTTTATATAATTAGTATAGATTTTGCTCAAGTTTTTTTCTTTGTGAGAGCGATATAACTTTCGATATAATTCATAGAAGTTTAAAATATGCAATCATTTTAAATTTGTATTTTGCGCCTTTCGGTGAAAATTAAAGTTTAAATGGAGGGGATTTTTCAAAAAAAAATGTTCCATTTGCTTAATAATTAAACATTGCTCTGATGAATAGAATCCCGCGAATGCTTAAATTGAATACAGAAATAAAACAATATTTTGAATATTTAAACTTCATGACTTACATTTTTCCTGCATACTTTGTCTATGATCCAGAACATCTACCAGAACCTCCGTTGTCGCCTGATGGTAGTAGCATAAAAATGGCTGTTAACACATAGGCCTCCAGAATGAAAATATTTCCTCTAATACCCAGCTTCAACAGCATTTGTTTTTTTTTTTTTTTTTGCTTTCAAAACAAAAGCTATCTAACAAGAGAGAGAAAGAGTTCGGCAACAGCTTATCGTTTCCTCCAAGGTTTCTCCAAGCCACTGACAAAGCCTTGGCTAAAGAAAAAAGGAGCAAACTCTAGACAAAAAAGGATGCCAAAAATTTAGACTGCTGTTGTAGTTGTCGTCTTGTACCAGCTAGGCAAACAATTTGAGGTGTGCTGCTTTACATTTCCAACTGTACCTTAATTTAGTGTGAAGTCCAACTTCTACAATACACACATGCCATGCGGACATATTCATAGGTTAGGTACACCGCAGAACAATCACACAAAGAAAGGACAAGGACAGTAGAGAGAAAGTGCATCCATGCCCGAGCCGGGATTCGGACCCGGAAACTCCCCATCAGGTCACACTTCTCTGACCACTGCACAAGGTGGCCGATAAATGGAGATTAAATCTGAAAGTGGTTAATTATTTTACTAGAAATGCTTCCAAAAAAGGCATACTTTTTATTGCATATAGTTAACCCTTCACTGCACGATTTTTTATATTTTCATGAAAAAAGTCATATGCTACCTTTTAATAATTCTGAGTTCAGGAAAAATGAAGAAAAAAATTTATCTTAAAAATGTGCACCAAAAATGATGTTTTAATTGTTTGTTCTACATATGGCATAAAGCACATAGCATATGCTTTGTATACCGATAAGTGTAATAATCTACAATGTGTTTTGTGCCATAAGTGGTAAAAACAACTTTGCCACTAAGTGTATTAAAACATTTTTAGAACAAAGGAAATAATGACTAAACACACTTCTAACGGAAATGCAAACACTCTTTTTTTCAAAAGCAAGAACTGTAATACCTAGACTAGTGCAACTAACTATAGTGCATAAACATCACACTAAACTGTTATAGCAATGTTCCAGAAGGGGCGTAAAACTCAGTTTAACTGCATTTAAAAAGTCATTGGAATATATGAGGGTTTATTTGGTTTGTGCCAGATCTGGCACACTGTGCAGTGAAGGGTTAAGTACTATGCTTTAATTTGCGGTTTACAAACCGCTTTTTTTTTTAACCGAGTGGGCTCGGTCCCCAGGTACCAGGTATTCAGAATAAGAATATTAAGATTTTTTTTTTTTTCGTTTTTAATGCTTTTACAACATTTTTTATTTTACAATTTTGGTCACAAAACCCCTAATTGTTTACTTTTTTCAAGTACATTCTGCATGCAGTAAAGAATGGTTTTCAAATTATGCAAAAATTTATCTCACACTTACTGTGAATTTTGAAGTTTACAATTTTCCAAACAGTTCAGAAGTCTTTTTGTGTATGGTACAATTTGAAACATTGTGTAATGCAAAGTACTACACCACAATCAGGGCAGAAATAACGTGTTTCTTTTCAGATTCTCTTTCCATTCTCATTTTTTTTCGAGCATCTGTATCAGAATGTAGTTCATCATGTAACAAAAAAGTATTTTCGTCGTCTATTCCATCCATAATTTCCATGAGATTCACAAGCACGGCATACAGTAGAACAAAAAGTTCCCTCTTTCCCGCTACATAGAAAAACCCAGATGAAAAGCATTTTATTTAACAAGCCACACCATCTGTTGAAAAATAATACTACTGAATAGTCTCCTTCAATAATGAAAAATTCGGGCAAACTAGAAAAGGAAATCAGAAAATATCGATGCCCGTACGCCGTACGGGCAAACCGGATAAGGCCAAATTCGGGTAGCACGTATACTGTACGGGTACTTCTTAAAGGGCTAATTCTAAAATGTTTCCAAAATAAATATTTTTAAGAAGGACAGAGAGAGAGAGAGAATTAGCGTAAGATATTTGGTTAGAACTTTATTGTTAGAGCATTTTAATCACTTTAACAGTATTTTAATGATTTCAAAGGAATTACACCGCATTGACAGCTCATATACACTTTATGGCGGATATAACACTGCCATTTTTTTTGCAGTATTAAGTAGGGATGCACCGATAAGCAAATTGGCCGATTACCGATTACCGATTAATCGGCTTTTGATAATCGGCCGATTAATCGGCCCAGCCGATTAATGCTCAAAAAGGATCATTTTCAATACTACAAATTTCACAATCACTGTTTTTTTTTCTTTCTTTTACAATTCCGATTTTAGAAATAGTTACTAATTTATCTTCCAGAGGAAATTTAGTTTTTTCCGTTTTCCTAGTTTTGCCAAAATAATTTCGAAATTTATCCAATTTTTTGAACAAAATTTCATATTATTGTTAGAAAAATTACATTAACATATTATTAATTACGTTAACTTGACATGAAATTAAAATAAAAAAAAGGTGGAGATCTAATTTAGGAATGCTTTTAATTTAAACTTTATTTTCCTATTATATTAGTAGGTATTTAGTTCAAAACTTTTACTCTTTGCGAAACTAAGAGGTTACCTAAAAGCATTATGCCAAAGAGAAAAAGTATCGACTCATGAAAAATGTTGCAACGTTGCTAATAGGTGTACATTAATTTAAAAGAGGAAATTTAAATTATTAAAAAAATGCATATCAAATGTGAGAATTATTTTTTTTATATTTCATTCTTTGAATTATTATTTCTTTATTTTTACTCAGTACATTTTCGTACTACATGTTATACTTATGTTTGCAGGAAATTATTTATTTCTAGTTTATAAATTTGTTCTTCACAGCTTCATGTTCGAGGCATACTTAAATAAATTTTATTTAACACATATTTTTCTTCTTGTTGATTGCGAAAATTTGACTGATTATAAATAAAATGAAATGCTTATGTTTTCATATTCCAGTTTAAAAGTTCAGGAGTACAATTATTTCTAATAGTGCCATATGAATATAAGCTGTGAGAGTAATCTTTTGATATTCCATCCAGTTTTAAGCACTATATGAAAACTATTTGTTTTGTTTTTACCCTATACTCTTACCTCTCATACTACATGTTTTAGTAAATATTTCGGATAATTAAATTTATTTTCTGTTGATAAAATTATTCATCAAAATTTCTTGGTGAAGATATACTTTAAAATTTTATATTTAAAAAATATTTTTTTCCGCCGATTAATCGGTATAATTTTGCCGATTATTAATAATCGGTCAAGTGGCCGATTATGGCCGATTAATCGGCCCTGCCGATTAATCGGTGCATCCCTAGTATTAAGCATGGATATTCTAAAATTGGCTCCGTTTTTCAGCTTATCAGCAATTGTTCAAAAGCGGGAGGATATAATTCGCCATTGTAATTTTCAGAATCTTTTTTTCACGCGAATTATAAACAATGCTATTTTTTACCTAATAAGTGTCCAAAAACCCTAGGTTAAATATTCCGATACATTTATTTTGGTCTCCAATGCAATTGAAGTTGACTGAGCGATTCAGGAAGCGAATTTTTTAATTGGCAGCATAAATAAAAAATTCTTGGTAATACTAAAATTTATCGATTTATGTAATATTTAAAAACTTCAGTTTAAAGTAAATTAACCAGCTTATGTGTCATAGTACAAAAAAAAAAAACGAAAAAACACATAAAAAAGCAAGTATGTTTGACTTTCTTTTATATATATTTTTAACGAACCAGCTTTTGACGAGATTTTAGTTAAAACGAGAAAATATCGTTATTTTCTCAAGCATGTTATAAGCGAGTAGCGCGCACAACAATTATCAAATGCATATAGATGAAACATAAGTTGGAAAATGTAGGTCTAGCTGCGACACCTTTTTCTCGGATACAAAGAGTTTTTGGGCTGCATATACACATTTTTTCACTATATTTTTGCATTTTTCAGTCAAATTATATAACATTTCTGATACATCAGATGAAAAATGACAGAAGATATAAACTGATTTCAAACTTCATCGAATTCGATAACTCCTGGGATCGTTTACCCTTCAGTTAATAAATTCCTCGAATGATGAAAAGTAAATAGAAAGGTGTCCTTTGATGCATCCTCAAAGCGGAGAACCGTACATTGAATTGAAAGAAACAGCCTCGGGTCAAAACTCGTCTGAAAATTGAAAGGATCGGGGGAGGGGGGCATGAAAAACATAATGTTCTTGGTAATATAGCAAGGCGGCATTTTTCGGCTTTTGCAAATGACATGCGCAGAGTAAGTTGTCTTTACCGCCTATCACCTGTGCGATTTTTCTCTCCTTTGAGCTTCTTTTTGCCCTCGAGAGGTTTTAAGAGGAGGGATTTTGCTCTTCAATGAAAAACGCATTTTCAGCGAACGCTTCTGTGATTCTTTTTAATAGCCTAATCTCTTGTGTGACTCCTACGCATTAGATGCCTTCATGCGTAAAACAACCGTAGGGAGGCTCGTATTAAGATAATTTGAATTTTACATTCATCATGCTTGAAGATTGTTTGCTTGAAGAGTGTATAGTTCAAAACATTCCGCAATTGAGGAAAAAAATGTTTAATTAAGATTTTATTGAAGTTTATTGTTAATATATTGGTTATCCGTTTCATTTAAAACTTGCTGATTTTTAAGACCTTAATTGCCTAACTATTTTTTCTTGTAGGGAATTATTTAATCATTTTTGGCTAAAAGGTTCATTTTGTCTTCGTTTTGTTAATTGGCTATTTGTATTATTTAAGCTGTCTACTATTCCGTCTCAGTACTTTTGTCGGATGTTTCTAAATCCAAAAGCTCAATTTTTCTGCCATAATAAAGCTGTTTCTTAAAACTATTAAATACTTGTCTGTAACTTAGTGCAATACTAATGGTTTGATTACGTTCTTTTTTATCATTACTAATTTCCTAATTTTCCTTCAAACTGAATCTACTTGCTTATCAAAAACGAATTTAAGCTATATATGTGCACTAAAAAAATTATAATATTAAAGGAGACCAGAACTCATTTTCTATAGATATTTAACTTGCTTTATTTTCAAATCCAGCTGCTTGGTGGCACTAGGGACAGGAATGGCTAAGATAATGTGGCAACAGTCCAAATAGTATGTATGCTCTTTTCTTTTTAACATTTTTTATTAATTTGTCAAAAGGACTGTAAAGGGGGAGTGCTACATTTACTGTTTTTACATTGCATTCGCTAAAAAGCGTGAACGAGAAAAATCATAAGTCAGATTGAGAGATTAGTACAATTAAATATTTATTATAAATTGAAATATAAATAAAAATTTATTACCATAGTTGAAGAATAAAACCACTCGGCATGTCCTTCTTGCTGTTTGCTTTGATGCTTATTAGAATGAAAACTACTGCTAACATCTGTCACGCAAAGAATCAAATATTACTTTGCAAAAACAGTGTTAACAGCACTTTTATTCTTTTACATTTCATGATATTATTTTTCTTTGCAGAAACATGGAGTTATACTTCCTTCTTGATTATTCTTCCAATTCTCCAATTCGACTTGATGATGGTTAGCTTTAAAAACCACTGTTAAAGCATATTTTCTCGATTATGTTTATGTCCGGGGAATTTTCATGCCACGGTACACGGAGTCGAAACCCCTTCTTTGCAATGGCACGATTCTCCATGCTGTTTTAAGTGTGTATACTGGTTAATATTCATGAACGTTAGAAGCTTCTCTTTTAACACATCTGTTTTGCTAAACATAAAACCAATCGGCATGTCCTTCTTGCTGTTTGCTTTGATGCTTATTAGAATGAAAACTACTGTTAACATCTGTCTTGCGAAGAATGAAATATTACCTCGCAAAAACAGTTGTAACAGCACCTTTATTCTTTTACATCTCATGATATGCTTCTTTGCCGGAACATTGAATAAATTTTCCTTCTTGACTCTTCTTCCAATTCGCCTTGATGATGCTTATTAGAATGAAAACTACTGCTAACATCTGCCTCGTAAAGAATCAAATATTACTTTGCAAAAACAGTGTTAACAGCACTTTTATTCTTTTACATTTCATGGTATTATTTTTCTTTGCAGAAACATGGATTTATACTTCCTTCTTGATTCTTCTTCCAATTCTCCAGTTCGACTTGATGATGGTTAGCTTTAAAAACCACTGTTAAAGCATATTTTCTCGATTATGTTTATGTCCGGGGAATTTTCATGCCACGGTACACGGAGTCGAAACCCCTTCTTTGCAATGGCACGATTCTCTATGCTGTTTTAAGTGTGTATACTGGTTAATATTCATGAAAGTTAGAAGCTTCTCTTTTAACACATCTGTTTTGCTAAACATAAAACCAATCGGCATGTCCTTCTTGCTGTTTGCTTTGATGCTTATTAGAATGAAAACTACTGTTAACATCTGTCTTGCGAAGAATCAAATATTACCTCGCAAAAACAGTTGTAACAGCACCTTTATTCTTTTACATCTCATGATATGCTTCTTTGCCGGAACATTGAATAAATTTTCCTTCTTGACTCTTCTTCCAATTCGCCTTGATGATGCTTATTAGAATGAAAACTACTGCTAACATCTGCCTCGTAAAGAATCAAATATTACTTTGCGAAAACAGTGTTAACAGCACTTTTATTCTTTTACATTTCATGGTATTATTTTTCTTTGCAGAAACATGGATTTATACTTCCTTCTTGATTCTTCTTCCAATTCTCCAATTCGACTTGATGATGGTTAGCTTTAAAAACCACTGTTAAAGCATATCTTCTCGATTATGTTTATGTCCGGGGAATTTTCATGCCACGGTGCACGGAGTCGAAACCCCTTCTTTGCAATGGCACGATTCTCCATGCTGTTTTAAGTGTGTATACTGGTTAATATTCATGAACGTTAGAAGCTTCTCTTTTAACACATCTGTTTTGCTAAACAAAAAACCAATCGGCATGTCCTTCTTGCTGTTTGCTTTGATGCTTATTAGAATGAAAACTACTGTTAACATCTGTCTTGTGAAGAATCAAATATTACCTCGCAAAAACAGTTTTAACAGCACCTTTATTCTTTTACATCTCATGATATGCTTCTTTGCCGGAACATTGAAAAATTTTCCTTCTTGACTCTTCTTCCAATTCGCCTTGATGATGCTTATTAGAATGAAAACTACTGCTAACATCTGCCTCGCAAAGAATCAAATATTACTTTGCAAAAACAGTGTTAACTGCACTTTTATTCTTTTACATTTCATGGTATTATTTTTCTTTGCAGAAACATGGATTTATACTTCCTTCTTGATTCTTCTTCCAATTCTCCAATTCGACTTGATGATGGTTAGCTTTAAAAACCACTGTTAAAGCATATTTTCTCGATTATGTTTATGTCCGGGGAATTTTCATGCTACGGTACACGGAGTCGAAACCCCTTTCTTTGCAATGGCACGATTCTCCATGCTGTTTTAAGTGTGTATACTGGTTAATATTCATGAAGTTAGAAGCTTCTCTTTTAACACATCTGTTTTGCTAAACATAAAACCAATCGGCATGTTCTTCTTGCTGTTTGCTTTGATGCTTATTAGAATGAAAACTACTGTTAACATCTGTCTTGCGAAGAATCAAATATTACCTCGCAAAAACAGTTGTAACAGCACCTTTATTCTTTTACATCTCATGATATGCTTCTTTGCCGGAACATTGAAAAAATTTTCCTTCTTGACTCTTCTTCCAATTCGCCTTGATAATGCTTATTAGAATGAAAACTACTGCTAAAATCTGTCTCGCGAAGAATCAAATATTACTTTGCAAAAACAGTGTTAACAGCACTTTTATTCTTTTACATTTCATGGTATTATTTTTCTTTGCAGAAACATGGATTTATACTTAATTCTTGATTCTTCTTCCAATTCTCCAATTCGACTTGATGATGGTTAGCTTTAAAAGCCACTGTTAAAGCATATTTTCTCGATTATGTTTATGTCCGGGGAATTTTCATGCCACGGTACACGGAGTCGAAACCCCTTCTTTGCAATGGCACGATTCTCCCTGCTGTTTTAAGTGTGTATACTGGTTAGTATTCATGAACGTTAGAAGCTTCTCTTTTAACACATCTGTTTTGCTAAACATAAAACCAATCGGCATGTCCTTCTTGCTGTTTGCTTTGATGCTTATTAGAATGAAAACTACTGTTAACATCTGTCTTGTGAAGAATCAAATATTACCTCGCAAAAGCAGTTGTAACAGCACCTTTATTCTTTTACATCTCATGATATGCTTCTTTGCCGGAACATTGAAAAAATTTTCCTTCTTGACTCTTCTTCCAATTCGCCTTGATGATGCTTATTAGAATGAAAACTACTGCTAACATCTGCCTCGCAAAGAATCAAATATTACTTTGCAAAAACAGTGTTAACTGCACTTTTATTCTTTTACATTTCATGGTATTATTTTTCTTTGCAGAAACATGGATTTATACTTCCTTCTTGATTCTTCTTCCAATTCTCCAATTCGACTTGATGATGGTTAGCTTTAAAAACCACTGTTAAAGCATATTTTCTCGATTATGTTTATGTCCGGGGAATTTTCATGCTACGGTACACGGAGTCGAAACCCCTTCTTTGCAATGGCACGATTCTCCATGCTGTTTTAAGTGTGTATACTGGTTAATATTCATGAACGTTAGAAGCTTCTCTTTTAACACATCTGTTTTGCTAAACATAAAACCAATCGGCATGTCCTTCTTGCTGTTTGCTTTGATGCTTATTAGAATGAAAACTACTGTTAACATCTGTCTTGCGAAGAATGAAATATTACCTCGCAAAAACAGTTGTAACAGCACCTTTATTCTTTTACATCTCATGATATGCTTCTTTGCCGGAACATTGAATAAATTTTCCTTCTTGACTCTTCTTCCAATTCGCCTTGATGATGCTTATTAGAATGAAAACTACTGCTAACATCTGCCTCGTAAAGAATCAAATATTACTTTGCAAAAACAGTGTTAACAGCACTTTTATTCTTTTACATTTCATGGTATTATTTTTCTTTGCAGAAACATGGATTTATACTTCCTTCTTGATTCTTCTTCCAATTCTCCAGTTCGACTTGATGATGGTTAGCTTTAAAAACCACTGTTAAAGCATATTTTCTCGATTATGTTTATGTCCGGGGAATTTTCATGCCACGGTACACGGAGTCGAAACCCCTTCTTTGCAATGGCACGATTCTCCATGCTGTTTTAAGTGTGTATACTGGTTAATATTCATGAAAGTTAGAAGCTTCTCTTTTAACACATCTGTTTTGCTAAACATAAAACCAATCGGCATGTCCTTCTTGCTGTTTGCTTTGATGCTTATTAGAATGAAAACTACTGTTAACATCTGTCTTGCGAAGAATCAAATATTACCTCGCAAAAACAGTTGTAACAGCACCTTTATTCTTTTACATCTCATGATATGCTTCTTTGCCGGAACATTGAATAAATTTTCCTTCTTGACTCTTCTTCCAATTCGCCTTGATGATGCTTATTAGAATGAAAACTACTGCTAACATCTGCCTCGTAAAGAATCAAATATTACTTTGCGAAAACAGTGTTAACAGCACTTTTATTCTTTTACATTTCATGGTATTATTTTTCTTTGCAGAAACATGGGTTTATACTTCCTTCTTGATTCTTCTTCCAATTCTCCAGTTCGACTTGATGATGGTTAGCTTTAAAAACCACTGTTAAAGCATATTTTCTCGATTATGTTTATGTCCGGGGAATTTTCATGCCACGGTACACGGAGTCGAAACCCCTTCTTTGCAATGGTACGATTCTCCATGCTGTTTTAAGTGTGTATACTGGTTAATATTCATGAAAGTTAGAAGCTTCTCTTTTAACACATCTGTTTTGCTAAACATAAAACCAATCGGCATGTCCTTCTTGCTGTTTGCTTTGATGTTTATTAGAATGAAAAGTACTGTTAACATCTGTCTTGCGAAGAATCAAATATTACCTCGCAAAAACAGTTGTAACAGCACCTTTATTCTTTTACATCTCATGATATGGTTCTTTGCAGGAACATTGAATAAATTTTCCTTCTTGACTCTTCTTCCAATTCGCCTTGATGATGCTTATTAGAATAAAAACTACTGTTAACATTTGTCTTGCAAAGAATCAAATATTACCTCGCAAAAACAGGTGTAACAGCACCTTTATTCTTTTACATCTCATGATATGCTTCTTTGCCTGAACGTTGAATAATTTTTTCTTCTTGATTCTTCTTCGAATTCTCCTTGATAGTGGTTAGCTTTAAAAACTACTGTTAAAGCATATTAAAACAGAATTAAGATATTACCTTTTACTAACAGCTTTAACAGCATTTTCTGTTTTCAAAAATTTTTACACCGCATAGCAATTGGATATATACTTTTTTAATGATGACATGTTTAAATTTCTGTTCTTCACTTATTGATGGATATATATTGGGGTGGAGCGAAAAAAACAAAGTTTTTATTTTCGAATCGTAATAGTGCGGAAAAGTTGCGATTGGTGAAGACTTACAAAACAAAACAAACATTTTTGAAATCAGAAAATATCTTCCGATCCCGCAATGAGCTTGAAATTTTGAAAAAATGGAAATTTTCACGTATTCTTAGTGGTTTTTTAAAATTTTAGTTTCAATGTTTGATTTTAATGCTTTTGGCTGGAAAAGTTACGATTAGTGAAGCCTTATGAAATTTTAAAAAACATATTGAAATCGAATAATACCTTCTGATCCAGTAAAAAGCCAGAAAACTTAAAAAATTGGAGAATTTCATCTTCTTTTGGGGGGACTAAAAATTTTTTTTTTAAATGTTACTTTTTTTTTTCTTTCTTCAACGGCATCATTGCTCAAAGCATTTTAAAAAACACTGTATTAATCTTAAACATCAATTTATTTCTTAATTTTTAAAGTATCTTCTAAACATGCAAAATTACCATTCTTTACAACAGCGAAACATTTTCAAATAATAGAAAATTGTAAAATATTTAACAAATTTTCTACAATCCAGTACAAAAATCCACTAAGTAAAACACCCACTCACAAAATAAAGGCTAATTTTAGTTACTAAACCATAAACAATTTTAATACCTAACTAAATACACCTAACTAAATACAATTTCTTAATCGCCTTTTGAAAACTTTGCCTTTTATAAACTGCTACCTAATCTAACTCACTACCCACAGAATACTTTAACACTAATTTAACTAAAAACCAATTTAGTCTTTATAATTAAACCTAGTTAGGTTAGGTAGTATGTAGAATGAGACTTCAAAAGGCAATTAAAAATTATGAGATTAACATATAATGAGGTAGGTATTAAAATAGTTTATCGTTTAGAAATAAAAAAATATTGTTTATCTTATGAGTGTTTTGTTTAGTGGATGTTTGTACTGCAAAACAAATGGGGGGCATGGGTAAGAAATTGTATGTACATGTTATCTATTATTTTTTGCTTTATTTGCTTTTAGTTTGTTTTAATGTTATGTTGGTTCCTACAATAACGAAGTCCCAAGCAAAGTGGGGCAAGGTGTAACAAAATTTAGGATCGGAAAGAAATTGACATGGATAAAGCACTGTGGGGAAGGAAAAATCATGGTTATGCCTTTGACCCCCCCCCCAACCCCACGCCCTGTTAGCCACATGCAAAACATTGTAACGTGTTATTATGGGAACTGAATATTTGAAACACGATTGCAGAGAAACTTGTGCCGTTACTATAGGGCATCCCAGTGATGATCTTGGAGCACGTTTGACATGAAAGCTATTAATATCAGAAATGTTTTAGTGTAGACAAACCAAATTTAAAAATTTGTTGATTTCTAATTTTTATACGCAAAATTATTTTTAATTAAAAAAATATAGCCATTGAAAAACGCATGGGAACTAAAATGCGAAAAATAATAGACAAAAATTTCTTACCCATACCCCCCATTTGTTTTACAGTACAAAAATCCACTGAATAAAACACTCACTCATAAGTTAAACAATATTTTTTAATTCTAAACGGAAGGGGGGATTAAGTATTTTAATACCTAGCTCATCATATGTTAATCTTTTAATTTTTAATTGCCTTTTTACCCAAGTAGCACACTTCCTTTTTTAAAGGTTGTAAAAAGGTTATTAACGTTGTAACAACCGCTTAAAAACGTTTATAAAACGTTTAAAGGTTATTTGTGCTACCTGGGTTATTCTATATACTACCTAACCTAACTAGGTTTAATTATAAAGACAAAATTAGTTTTTAGTTAAATTAGTGTTAATACTGGAAAACAGTCAGACAACAAAGTATGAAAAAAGCTTATATGGTCGGAATGTTAAAAGAAATTAGTTTTTCATGTTAATTTTTTGCTTTTAAAGTTATAACACATTTTAGCGTTGTTTTTCGCCCTCAGACGCCAAATCTTTCTGTCTCCATAGGTCGCTATGTCAGACAAGAGTTTTTTAATCATTGGGCGTTCTTCTTTTTAAGCAAATATACGGCAAGTTTATATGTGGGGCACACTATTTCAAAATTTTTCAACGGTGTTGAAAGCGATTTTAAACCTTCCTTTAGTACCTCACTAGATAAAATCTGTTTTTTTTTTTTGACCAATTGGAGAAAAAATAACTGTGGGTAAATGTAAAAGCCTCTCGTCATATCGCCCTCAGAAGCGGAAAGCAGTAAATCTTCATATATCAATGTATCAGACGATAAAGTTATATTTTTTTAAAATTATACTGGACTATATAAACGTGTGTTGAGATTTTTGTGCTACCTAGATTCGTGTTTATCTTGCAATTGCTAAAAACCATAAGCCGAAGTTTAAAATAGAAAAACGAGTACCTGGAAAACAGTCAGAAGACAAAGTATGGAAAAAGCTTACATGGTCGGGAGGTTAAAAAAATTAGTTTTTCATGTTCATTTTTTGCTTTTAAAGTTATAACACATTTTAGCGTTGTTTTTTGCCCTCAGACGTCAAATCTTTGTCTCCATAGGTCGCTATGTCAGACAAGAGTTTTCTAATTATTCGGCGTTCTTCTTTTTAAGCAACTATACGGAAAGTTTAATGGGGGCATACTCTTACAAAATAATTCAAAGGTGTTGAAAGAAATGTTAAATTTTCCTTTAGTACCCCACTAGATAAAATCTGGTATTTTTTTTATCGATCAGAGAAAAAACAACTATGAATAAATACAGTAGCCTCTCGTTATATCACCCTCAGAATCTCCAAGGAGCCAGTAAGTCCTCATATATTACTATATCAGACTTTAGAATTTTCATCATCGGGCGTTCTTCATTCTAAGCAACTATATGAAAAGTTTATGTAACGCGATAAATATCAAAATAATTCGACGTTTATGAAATCGATTTTAAACTTTTTTTTTTGTTCCTCCGCTAAATTAAATCTGGTGTTTTTTTTTTTTTTTTTTTTGAATAATCGGAGAAAAAATGACTGTAAGTAAATGCAGTAGCCTCTAGGTTTATCGACCTCAGAAGCTGAAAGCAGTAAGTAAATCTTCATATATTAATAGATCAAACATTAAAGTTATATTTTTTTGACCATTACTGGACTATATGAACGTCTGTTTAGATTTTTTTGCTACCTAGTTTCGTGTTTATCTTGCAAATGCTAAAAACCAAAAGCCGAAGTTAAAAATAGAAAAACAAGTACCTGGAAAACAGTCAGAAGACAAAGTATGGAAAAAGCTTACATGGTCGGAAGATTTAAAAAAAAAAAAAAGTTTTTCATGTTCATTCTGTGCTTTTAAAGCTATAACACATTTTAGCGTTGTTTATCGCCCTCAGATGCCAAATCTGTCTTCATAGTCACTATGTCAGACAAGAGTTTTTTAATCATAGGGCGTTCTTCTTTTTAAGCAACTATACGGCAGTTTTATATGTGGGGCATTCTATTTCAAAATTATTCAATGGTGTTGAAAGCAATTTTAAACCTTCCTTTAGTTCCTCCGCTAGATTAAATCTAGTATTTTTTTTTGATAGATTGGAGAAAAAATAACTGCGAGTAATTGCAGTAGCCTCTAGTTATATCGCTGAAAGCCTCAGAAGCTGAAAGCAGTAAGTAAGTCTTCATATATTAATATATCAGACGTTAAAGTTATCTTTTTTTGACCATAACTGGACTATATAAACGTCTGTTTAGGTTTTTTTGCTACCAAGATTCGTATTTATCTTGCAATTGCTGAAAACCATAAGCCGAAGTTAAAAATAGAAAAACGAGTATCTAGAAAACAGTCAGACGACAAAGTATGGAAAAAGCTTACATGGTCGGAAAGTTAAAAAAAAAATAGTTTTTCATGTTCATTTTTTTGCTTTTAAAGTTATAACATATTTTAGCGTTGTTTATCGCCCTCAGACGCCAAATCTTTCTGTCTCCATGTCAGACAAGAGTTTTTTAGTCATTTTGCGTTCTTCTTTTTAAGCTACTCTACGGCAAGTTTATATGTGGGATATACTATTTGAAAATTATTCAACGGTGTTGAAAGCGATTTTAAACCTTCCTTTAGTTCCTCCGCTGGATTAAATCTGTTTTTTTTTTTTTTAAATCGATTGGAGAAAAAATAACTGTGGGTAAATGTAGAAGCCTCTCGTTATATCGCCCTCAAAAGCAGCAAGCAGTAAGTCAGTCTTCATATATTAATATATCAGACTTTAGATTTTTCATCATCGGGCGTTTTTCATTCTAAGCAACTATATGAAAAGTTTATGTAACGCGATAAATATCAAAATAATTCGACGTTTATGAAAACGATTTTAAACCTTTTTTTTTTTTTGGTTCCTCCGCTAAATTAAATCTGTGGTTTTTTTTTTTTTTTTTTTTTTTTTTTTTTTTTTTAATAATCGGAGAAAAAATGACTGTAAGTAAATGCAGTAGCCTCTAGTTATATCGACCTCAGAAGCTGAAAGCAGTAAGTAAGTCTTCATATATTAATATATCAAACATTAAAGTTATCTTTTTTTGACCATTACTGGACTATATGAACGTCTGTTTAGATTTTTTTGCTACCTGGTTTCGTGTTTATCTTGCAAATGCTAAAAACCAAAAGCCGAAGTTAAAAATAGAAAAACAAGTACCTGGAAAACAGTCAGAAGACAAAGTATAGAAAAAGCTTACATGGTCGGAAGGTTAAAAAAAAAATTAGTTTTTCATGTTCATTTTTTGCTTTTAAATTTATAACACATTTTAACGTTGTTTTTCACCCTCAGACGCTAAATCTTTCTGTCTCCATAGGTCGCTATGTCATACAAGAGTTTTCTAATCATTGGGCGTTCTTCTCTTTAAGCAACTTTACGGAAAGTTTATATGTGGGCAATACTATTTCAAAATAATTCAATGGTGCTGAAAGCAAATTTAAACTTTCCTTTAGTACCTCACTAGATAAAATCTGGTATTTTTTTTATCGATCAGAGGAAAACAACTATGAATAAATACAATAGCTTATCGTTAGATCACCCTCACCAGGAAAGTACTCGATCATGGAATAATGATTTTTTTTTTTTTAATGAGCACCAATCGAAAGAGCATTGTAAAACATGTTTCTGGACGCATTCGTTTTTGCCCTCGCGGCCCCGTTATCGCAATATAAGGTCCTAAAGTCAGCTGATTTTTTTTTTTTATTTGCCAATTTTAGCGAGTTATAATGAAACTGGAAGCTGCTGCGCGATTACAATATTTACATCTAGCGGGAAACCTGATTCTCATTTTTGGTCATCTGCAAAGCTTGTGGAAGACGGCTTTACAATAATCTTTTACTTTACCTGTACCTGTTAAAGCAAACAGCTACTATCAAGCCTATGACGTGGAAAGCAGAGAGCTTTTTAAGGAAGAAAAACAATTTTAAACAACATCAAAATTAAATTTTATCTTATTATTTTCGATTAAAGCAGGTCCCTTGTTTAAGGGGCCCAGGAGACAACTGAACCTCCTGTTTTTTTTTTCCATCATGTTTTAAGTGTTCGTACAATTCTTTAGCATGGGGGGGGGGGGGTGATATTTGGGTCTTTTAATTGTAAAAATTGCAAATATAAATTTTTTCAAACCACTTTTCTGTTGGTGGGTCCCCTATAACTCAAGGAGAGTTCCCCTGAACATTTTTGTTAACTGCATTACTGGGTATGCAGGAATGGTCTTTCAAAAGAAAAAAAAGTGCTCGAATAGGACTGTTCATTTTTTAAGCAGAGTCATTAGGGACTAGGTTCGGGGGGGGGGGCAGTTTTTTGACCCGCTAAAAATTTAATAAAAATGTGTTCAAATAATACAATCAAACAGGAATGAGGTGTTTTCTCTGAGATATTTCGAAAGAAAAAATTGTTCGCTCGAATAGGACTTGTTCCTTCAAAAGTTATAATGGAGGACAGGGGAAAAAAACGGAAATTCGAAATTGAAATATTGATTAAATCAAAAAGTCGAATATGGTAGTGTATTGCCCTCACTGAGATCTTTTGATCAAAAAAAAAAATCGAATCGGACTATGAACACAAAAGTTATTACCGGGGGTGGGCAGAAGAACTGACCAATAGACAGACTGACAGGAACACAGTTTCCGCAGCTCAAAACCCAACTTTCCTACTTTAAATTGCTCTGTGTATTTTATTATTTTTATTGAAATGTGCTTTTTCGACTCAGTTGTTTTGAGCGTATTTTTTTTTTCAATGCATCAGGTCTTCTTTCATGATTTTTTTTCACGTATTTTCTACTTATATAGAAAAGTAAGCTAAAACTTGCATTGATTTACAATTTTGTTAGTCTTTTCCTACCCGTTGAACATAAAATTATTCAATGGTGTTGAAAACAATTTTAAACTTTCCTTTAGTACCTCACTAGATAAAATCTGGTATTTTTTTTATCTATCAGAGAAAAAACAACTATGAAGAAATACAGAAGCCTCTCGTTATATCACCCTCAGAATCTCCTAATAGCCAGTAAGTCTTCATATGTTAATATATCAGACTTATATAGATTTTCTATCATCGGGCGTTCTTCTTTTTAAGCAACTGTATTAAAAGTTTATGCGATAAATATCAAAAATATTCGACGTTTATGAAAGCGATTTTAAACCTTCCTTTAGTTTCTCCGCTAGATTAAAGCGGTTTTTTTTTTAATCGATCGGTGAAAAAATAACTCTGAGTAAATGCAGTAGCCTTTAGTTATATCCCCCTCAGAAGTTGAAAGCAGTAAGTCAGTCTTCATACATTAATATATCAGACTTTGGATTTTCCATCATCTGGCGTTCTTCTTTTTAAGCAACTATATGCAACGTTTATGTAACGCGATAAATATCAAAATTATTCGACGTTTATGAAAGCAATTTTAAACCTTCCTTTAGTTCCTCCGCAAGATTAAATCTGGTATTTTTTGCTCAATCGGAGAAAAGTAACTGTGAGTAAATACAGTAGTCTCTAGGTGTATCGCGCCTATCATTATACAGAAAAAAGCTACGAATATGCAAGCAAATTATTTCATGATTTCTTTTTTCAAAAATATAAATATGACTACCTCTTAAAACAATCAAAAGACAAAGCATGGGAAACGCGTACAATTTTTTATTTGATTTAAAAATAAAGTATTTTTAATGTTTCTTTCAAATTTAGTGTGAAAAAAATTCTAACTTTGTGAGAAGACAGGAAAAAAGGGGACATAGGGATGTTTGACTCACTTTTTTAAAATATTTTTCAATTTTTTCTAACGTTTAGAAAATTTCCAAATTGACATCATTTAGTTCAACTTTTTACACTATTAATTTTTATTTACATGATATATTAAGTTTTTCACTACTATTTTTTCAAGAGTGTCCAACCGGGTAAAACCTCCCTCAAGTGGGGAGGTTTGACCTGGTTTAAGAACGACAAAATTAAATGTTGAAAAAAATCATGCAAAATAATTAGATGCCAAATGATATACTATTTCAAGATATCGTTGAAAATTAGGTCTACATAAGTACCATACATTTTTTAATAAATTTCAATTTGTAGAGATGATTGTTAGAAATGCCTGAGTCAAATTTCATTTTCTATGCAAATCTTTCTGTGCCTCTACTGATCATTGAATAAAGAACCTTAGTAATATCTGTCCCAAAGGGGTATCTAAAAATTCTTGATTTGGTAAGCTTTCTACCACATTTGACTATTAGACATAATCTTTTTTTTTAATGTAAAAAAATACAAGTTACAATACTTAAGTTACAATAAAATGAAGAAATTTAGCATTTAATTAATGAAAGTAAATTGCTAACAAATGATCAAAGTAAGTTTTAATTGAGTTTTGCTTGATGGGAATAATGCATCAGCAGATAGTTCTTCATATGAATACTAAGGGACTATTGCAAATTAAGAACAGAAAACTTATTTTACTTTAATTAAAAACAAGTCTTTAAAAAATGTTGTATACAGTTTGCAAATTGTTATACCATCAAATAGTGCTAAATGAGGAGAATTTACTCGAGTCAAACTTCCCTAATGGAAATTTTAGTAAAACAATTAAACATATAAATACTAAAAATGAATTCAAAAAATAAGCGCACAGACTTTTAGCAAATTAATTGTACACAAATAATTCAATTTAATTTTGTTTATGTTAATGACGAAGAGCACAGCAGATATGAACTTGCAACAAGAAAATCCATTTTTATGCCGTAAAGAAACATAGCATACGATTGTTTCTTGATTCTATGGTTAAAATTGCTAAAAGCTAGAATTAACTTTTAATTTTTTTTTGGAATCATGCTATGGTATGAAGCTCATCAGTCAAACAAATGTTTAAATTTGAAAAAGAGGGTGTCGGCTAAACCTCCCTTGTTTCTCCTACACTCTAAAGTCTAAACCGTCTGTAAAGCGGGGTCAGTTGGAATACATTTCAGCTTTAATATATATATATATATATATATATATATATATATATATATATATATATATATATATATATATATATATATATATATATAAGCTGATATATTAGCGGTTATATAATGTTTCTTCCCCTCTAAATGGAAATAATAGCTCTGAAACTAAGAAAAAGTGAACAAAAACCAGGGGGGACCTTTCTACAAAAAATGGTACTTGCACTGTGGAAACGGTGGTCATATTCGGATTTAGGGGCCATTTTAAATAAGAATCAACCGGAGTAGTGTCAGAAGCATTTTGAAGATTTTTTTTTTTTTTTTGCCGCACGGTCTATTTTGTAAGATTGTTAGAATGCGACTATATGAATTTTTAGTTAATATTAACCCATTAATGCCTAGCGTCCCTTGTTAGGGACGCTAGGCATTAATTCTGATTTTTTTATAGTGTATGACTGGTGCCGTTGATAGTTATGTCTATATTGCCAGGTGTCATTCGTTTTCGCTTGACTTGGCTTCTTTCATAAAAGCTCTCTTTCAATAATAATTAGATTTTTATAACCATTCGTCATCGTACTAGTTTCGAATACATAGTTACGCACAGAGCCCAAATCGCAGTTTTATGTAACAAGAGGTTCCTTTATGTGACCGTTAATTTTTTTCTAGAAACTTCCTCAATTCAACGACTAAGATTAGCATTAGTAGTGCATATGTTTATCTAGGTATTAAAATACCACTGACAGTTCAGATTATTAACTATATTGTATAGTATCAATTTTTAAAATCTTTTCTGGTATTTAGAAAAATAATTATTTGTATGTGTGCTGGACCTTAAGGTCACAATCTCAAAACGTACAGCTAGTATTTTTCAAGCACTAATGTCTTCGGTTAATAAGTAAAAGCAAGAACAATTGCTGAGGTAGACTTTCAAGTAAATACCGAAAAGCATTTCAACTTGCAATTCTTACACAGTTACAGTCGCGTTTTGTCCTCTTGTGGGGCTCTGCCTATCTGGAATACTCGTAACACAGCTGTAGGCCAAACGCATAATAAAATGAAGAGTATATCTTCACACGGTTAGGTAAAAATGTTTTTCCATACAACTTACAGCACTTAGAAAATTTTCCTCGAAGTTGCTCGATTTTTACAGAAAACTGGCGTTAAATCGTCTGTATTTCTGTCCTTAATAGTAATTCAGGGTTTTTTTAAATGACACTTACTGGAAACCATTAAAATTACTTAAAAGTCCGGATAGTTACTTGAGAATTTTTTTTGTTATGCAGTGAAATTTTTTTAGAGGGCGTATGAAAAACGATTATCGAGTGACATTAAAAAAAATGCCCACACAGTGGTGTAGTGGTGAAGACGCTGACCTTTCACGCCCAAAGGTACAGGGTCAAACCTGGCTCCGGTCGGTGGATTTTCAAGGTGCAGGAAACCGACAGTGTCCATGTCGTATGGTTATGCCGCATGCAAAAGATCTTTCGAGTTCTTGTTAAGGATAGAGTATTGCTTTGCAAAATTAAATTCCCAAATTAGTTTCGGATGGAATATGATTTTATATGCTACTACCTACAGTGGCCAAAATGTTCCCAAGTTCTGTCCTAGAACATGCTGAAATCTGCGGTTGCTGAAAAGTACTAGGATTTTAAAAAATATTATAGTAATACAGACATTCATTGTTTATATATATATATATATATATATATATATATATATATATATATATTATATAAGCTGATATATTAGCGTTTAATATAATGTTTCTTCACCTCTAAATGGAAATAATAGCTATGAAACTAAGAAAAAGTGAAAAAAAAAAACAAGGGGGACCTTTTTACAAAAAATGGTACTTGCACTGTGGAAACGATGGTCATATTCGGATTTAAGGCCCCTTTTACATAAGAAAAAAGCGGATTAGTGTCAGAAGCATTTTGAAGAATGTTTTTTTTGCCGCACGGTCTATTTTGTAAGATTGTTAGAATGCGAATATATGAATTTTTAGTTAATATTAACCCATTAATGCCTAGCGTCCCTTTTAAGGGACGGTCCAAAAAGTGTCTGAATTGACTAAAAATAATCATTTCAACCAGATAATAGTGTTCAACTATTACTTAATTTCCTTTCAATTCATTATTAACATATTGCAGCACAAAACCGTTGTAAAGTGTGTTCTGTAGAGTTGTAACTAGCATACAAAATATCTTTGGAAAAAAATGTCAGGCATTAATGGGTTTAGGGCTCCAGACAAAAGGTGACAAGACCAAATGTGTCGATTGATTCTTGATAGCCGAATGCGAAGAATTCTGGTCCGTAAGATCTAATTCACTATTCGGCCCCGAAATCCCCGCAAACGGTCTCCAGTAGTAAAACAATAGCTGCAGTCCGTCATTTTCTCTCGAGAGCAACCTCAATTTATACAGTTGGTAGTGAAATTTAGAACTATCCATTTTTTAATTTTTTCTACTTACCTTTCAAAAAATCATTTTCTTCATTGATTCGCCTGTCCTTTGTGAGTCCAAGCCTTCTGCATAATCTTTTACTGTTTGGCCACGTGATACCACATTTCTTTCCACGAGGTCTATAATCGACGTGTATAAGATGCTGGGTTGATATTATGCCGAGAGAAGCTAAACAAAATTATCCATGGTAGCGTTTCTTGAAGTATCAATGTCTAATGTGCATTCTCCATTATGATAGATTTCTGCATTCCAATAAATTGCACTCTGTTGATTACTTTTTAATAACCGAATCAGGCCTCATTGCATGTTAGTTCTAAATCAATACTATACATGCTAATGTTCCTGAAACGGTCACAAGCTTTTATTTTTTCTCCGTTTTCTTTTAAAAATCTTTCTTCATTGACGCGGCTACACTCTGTAAGTAAAGGTTTTCTTCAACTTCGTCTGGGCCAGGGTCTAATGCAGGTACTCATTCCATGGATGTGAAAGACATGGATGCTTAAGATTAGATATGTCCTTTAAATTGAAAAAGATTCATCTATATCCAGATAGTCATATCGGCCTTACTATGTACTTACACTGTAACAAAAAAAGAAAAACAGAAACAAAAAACGAAACGTCACAGGGTATTTCCATTCAAACTTCCGGGACTTTACCGCAACCGCTGCCAGCCAGAAATGGCTAAACCTTTAATAAGGGAGAAATGCCGTGTCAGGACCCTAGATATTGCAAGTAAATAAGCAAATCGCTATTTGCTTGTAAGGCTGCATTAGGATTGGCTACACTGCTAAAATGCTTTAGCCGATTTTCTGGTGAATGAGATGCAGCCAAGCAATACATAAAATATATTTAAGTTTAAGGAGAAACATATGTCAGTTTCTAAGAAAATTCATATCTTATTCAAATAATGTCGCTTACTTTTGTTGGGAGCTTTTCTGAATTCTTTATGAAGATTTCAGATTAATTTATTTAAGGCACCTACTTTTAGCGAGAGACACTACTGTGTTTTGTCATATATGTTACTGGCAGGATTTAGGCACTTAACTGCCCTTTATTTTCCAGGTACATGTCTGATTTTTTAATGTGTACGACTGGTGCCGCTGAAAGTTGTGTCTATATTGCCAGATGTCATTCGTTTCCGCTTGACTTCGATTCTTTCATAAAAGCTTTCTTTCAATAATAATTAAATTTTTATAACCATTCGTCATCGTACTAGTTTCGAATACATAGTTACGCACAGAAGCCAAATCGTAGTTTTATATAACAAGAGTTTAATTTGTGTGACCTTTAATTTTTTTATAGAAACGTCCTCAATTCATTACGACTAAGATTAGCATTAGTAGTGCATATGTTTATCGAGGTTTTGTTTCCACCAAATTAGCAAAAGATTGTTAATTGCTGTTGATGAACGTGTGCGTTAACAATAGCATAAACTAAAATTTTTGAAAAATACTATAAAAAATTTACCTTTTCGGCTTGTAACTGTTTCGAGCGTTTTCCAAGAAACAAATAGTTTTTAAATAAGCGTACGTTATTTATTTAAATAGCTTATTTCACCGTGACTCGCTATCTACCAACTTTAAAACGAATAGATTAGCAGCCCAAGACAAGTTTAATTGATATCGAATAGAAAATTTAAGTGTTAAGAAAGAAGTTGAAGAACAATGAAATGAATAAGACAGATATACAATGTTTGAAACTTGGCTTTTGCTAAAATTTCTTACATGATGGAAAGCAAGTCTATATTATTTAACAATAGAGATGTTTTTATTTTCTTCTACATATAATGTGTAAAAGAAAGTATTGGATCAGTGAAAAATTGTCAATTTGGAAGAATTTACACGTTCTGACATGTGCTGAATTCAATTTTACCGTTTATTTTTTTAAAGGAAAATTTGTAAGTGTGTATCTGCGTGACCCATTTTTTGGGGGCGACTCTACCTCAAAACTTACTGCATGAATTAGAATAAAATTTGGTACATACATGTACCAATATGTGATTCAGTGTTGATTGGTTTTTGCCGCTAGTTCTTCCAAGGGAGTTTTTACATACAAGAATGTAATGGAACGTTTTCAGCATAGCGTGATTACTATGTCTGAAGAAGGTTCAGACTAGGGCTGCGACATCGATGTCGATGTTTTGGAAACATCGATGTTTTTGGAAGAACATCGATATTTTTACCATCGATGTTTGAGGGTCGATGTTTTTCCAACATCGATGTTTTGGGTTTGATGTTGCTTTCGATGTCGATGTTTTATAATCCAGCAAAGAAAGCCAAAGAAAAATATACGATAAGCATACTCATTAAAAAGTTTTCATGTTTAATCAAAAGTTGCAATATTAAACTCATTTGGGAAAAAATTCTATAATTATTAGCAATGTTTTGTTTTCGATGTTTCTGAAACATCTCAAATTTGCTTTCACTTTTTTTTTTACCTTTTAATTGTTGTTGTTTCGCATTCAGTGTTTTTTTTTTTTTTTCGATGTCCTTTTTACATTTCAACAAAAAATAATAAAAATATGCGATAAAATAGATTCATATTTCTCTAACCACTAGTTGCAATTAAAGTTTTTTTTAATAACTAGCGATGATTTACAGTCAATGATTTTTAAACATCGTTGTTTTGCATTTATTTTTTTTTTCGATGATGTTTTACATTTCAGCAAAAAAAAAAGTTTTATAAAAACATGCGACAAAAAAGTTATACAGTTAATTAACAGTTGCAGTATATATCTCGCTGAAAAAAGTTTTCTTAACTGAAATCGTTATCTTACGGTTAATGTTTTTCCAGGAGACAAAAGATGTATCTAATTGAGTGTTATAAAGAGGCGCTTGTAGTGGGGAGTAACTGATTAATAACTACATTAAAATATGTAAGAAATTGAAAAAAACTGATCGTTGTTTTGAAACATCGATGTTGGAAAACATCGATGTTTTATTTCTCGATGTATCAATACCATCGACGTCCTTATTTTCCAACATCGATGTCTTAAAACATCGATGTTTTGCCTTCGATGTCGCACCCCTAGTTCAGACGAAATCAAATAAAAAATTGGCCCATAGGAAGCGTTCATACGATACGCCATAGCATCGATAAAGCAAAGAAATTGAACTTTTTATTTTTCATTGTGTGAGTGATTTATATCAAGAAGTAATGCAAGTATTCAGAAAACGTTTTAGTTGTAGAATGGTCTTAAACGTCGAGATGCTTATTCATTTCTGGCGTTAATCAGCTCAGACATGGCATTGTACCTTCGTTACAATCAGTATTTAAATGTGGAGTTGAATATGATACCATTTTTCCTCTTGACATTTCACCTCCCCTTCCACCACCCAGTTGTTACAAAGAAAGCAATAATTCCATGAACGAGCGTGCCCTGTTCTGTTCTCCAATGCGTCCCTAATTTGATTTCAAACGCGTCTAACCTGCTCTTAAAGAAAATGTTCTAGAAGAAAACTGTCGGCTGCGTGGTGATTAAACGGTATTCCGTTTTCGCAAAAGGAAAAAAAAAGCCTTTACAGCAAATTTATTTGTTTAATTTCTATGTGTGATAAAAAAAAGAAATAATTCTAAATATAGTTTAAAAAAACTAAAAAATACGCTTTTAGAGTAAATCAAATTCAAAAGAAAATTTTCAAAACTGTTGAATATCCGCAAAGTTTGCTTGCAGTTATAATATGCATTTTGTGGACGATCGATGCCGAACTTAGAATTAATAGCAAATGCACATATTATACATCAACATGCAATATAGTTTAGCCCTTAGTATTAATAATGGCAGTATTAATATAGATTACTTTTACGTTTGTAAAGAACACGAATTTTATATTTTATTCACAGTTACATGCATACATACAAACAAACAAACAAACCCACATGTGAAACTAATACAAGCTTGTTAAAAGGAAGAAATTTATCGTCCCTGGGCCCTAAGTACAGCCCCGAAAAAACTATATCATTAATTCGGTATTGAAATAATTTAAGCTTTAGAAGAAATCAATTTAGGCACATTTTTGTTAATAAATTAAGCTAATTTTCTAAAATGCTACGTTTAAAAAAAGTTACTAAACAGGTGTGTTTATCATACCGTGATAAGCTTATTAGTAAAATTGAGCTACATAATTAAGCTGTATTGAATTTGTGAATTACTGGCTACATTAAATCTGTACTATGCACTTAGGGTAATTTCGAAACGGCTATATTTTGGCCCGGCGACATTTCGGACCGGCGACATTTTGGCCCGGCGACATTTTGGCCCGGCGACATTTCGGACCGGCGACATTTTGGCCCGGCGACATTTTTGACCGGCGACATTTTTGACCGGCGACATTTTGGCTCGGCGACATTTTTGACCGGCGACATTTTGGCCCGGCGACATTTTGGCCCGGCGACATTTTGGCCCGGTGACATTTTGGCCCGGCGACATTTTTGACCGGCGACATTTTTGACCGGCGACATTTTGAACCGGCGACATTTTTACCCGCGACATTTTGGACCGCGACATTTTGGACGGCGACATTTTGGCCGCGACATTTTGGCCCGCGACATTTCGGCCGCGACATTTTGACCCCAAACCATACATATATATATATATATATATATATATATATCTTATGACATTTTTTTTATATCTTAATTATACGTAATGTTGGGTAAAGTGGTAATCGTTAAAAAGCAGATGTAACAACATTCTCAACACACATGGTTCTTCTAACCACTTAACTGTGACACATATTTCAGAAAAAGGGACAAAAAATAGAAAAATTATTTCACTGTTTTGTCCTGCTCTTGGGGATCAGGGCAAATTGAACAAAATGTTGAATCGAACGTTACAAAAAATGAAAATTATTTGCAAAATGATTCACCGAAAAGTAACTGAAACTAATCGAGAAAGAGAAACACTGTTTTTTGTTTATCAATCTAAGCGTCTCTTATTTATTTGAGCTGCTGACATTCTCCGTTCCATGACCAAAGTCGGAATCTGTGAAAAACTAGGACCACTTATGACATTCGTGAAGAAAATCGAGAGATAAGTATCCAAAAGTAGAAAGGAATCTCGATCGTCGTTAGCTTGGACTTCCCAAAATAGATACGTTCATTTTTCCCCTGTCCAAAGCCAGTTCGAGTATCACAAATACATGTATTTTTATCAATTTATATTTCCGTATGGTTAAGGCTTAAAAGCACAGAAACAGTTCCTTTACATCTTAAAATAATTATCTAAATATATAAAAGAGATCCCCCCCCCCATCCTGATATGAAAAATGTAAAAATTATATACATGATTAAAAAGCATCGGAAAATATCTAGCCCAAACTGAAAATCAAGCATCAATCATTGTTCATCAACCCAAGAGTGTCTTATTTATCTGGGCAGCTGACACACCAGCATTTTCTGCCTCCTGACCAAAGGCGGAATCTGTGAAAAACTAGGACTACTCTAATACCATTTGTTAAGAAAAACCAAACTAAGTGTCCTAAAGTAGAAACGAATCTATCTTGGACTTCCCAAAATAGAAGAAAAGTTAATTTTTTCCCTGTTCGGGCTGGAATCTTTCCCTGTTCTGGGTAAGCCAGTTCGAGCATCACATATACTTCATGTAACAGTTGCCTGAACTGGATTCTGGTTCAGTGGCAAGGGATTAAAGAAAATGATTTCATTTAAATATATTAAAAGTTCGTAACGGGCCAACTACGGATCAAAGCTGACTCATAAATAATTTTATTCATATTTGATTTCACAGCTTCCCCATTTTCATTAAGGAAAATGCGTGATAATTTTCAAAGTTTCACTAAACTTAGCAAGTTTTCTTCCCAGAATGTATTAGATAACACCCACCCATTGTGTAAATTTTCTTAATTTTATAGTAAAAAATATTTTAAAACACATTTTTTAAGCAATAATACTTTATCGAAACACAGTAGAAAAAAGCTAAAGCTAACATTTTATTATACAGGAAAATACTTCTTAATCGAAAATTCTAAATTCTAATTTATTCTACTAGATGAAACGGAAAATTGAGGTTACAGAAAAAAGCTAATAGTTAATCAAACATTATAGGAGTACAGTCAAGGACTAATTTCAAACTTTATACTGCATCCAAACTATGTTCTGATAAATACCCTGTACTTAAAAAATTATGTATGTTAAGCATTACCTTTGATTTCATATTTGATGTCAGGTTGGGTTAAGTAGGGTCTTTGACTTCGTAACTCAATATCATGGAATTTGTTCTAAAATATAGTAAAACATTAATTCAAAGCACAGCTGATGTTAAATAAATGTTAATAATAAATGTGGAGAGTTTTCTGTATTATCTATCTAATGAAAATTCTAATAAACAAAAATTTCACTCACAAGCTTAAACTTTTTTTAGGTTTCGAAATGTTTCAAAAGCAAACGAAATGAGTTTTTGGCACAAAACAAAGCATGTACTGAAATTGTTATTTAGAAACCGATCTTCTGACTTCTAAACTCGACAGCAAAAATATTCCATTCATTTTTAAATTATACCATTTTATTTGCTGCATGAATACTTACATGTAACTTAATGAACCACTTTAACTCACTGTAAAGGTAAGTTTTTGTTTATAATTTGAAATAGTGTGTATCGAGATTCCTTGGAATTTCAACGTGTAGGAACTGTTAAGTTTTTTGTGCAAAAGTGCTCTCTTCTTCCCGATCACATAACTATTCTTGTAGTTAAAATAATGTCCATTTTCATTCAGACTGTAGAATGATTCTTAATGCCCAAATGACGGTAGTCACTGCGTTTGTAATTCAAATTCACCACAAAAGTCAGAAACTGCCGCCAAACGGTCACAAAATTTTTTTTTCACTAAAACATTCCTCTTCATGTTAGTTGGCAGTAAAAATGCCGTACTGCTAAGCATCGAAAGTTTCTCTTCTTGAAATTTCTTTCTTTATTGATGACTCGAACTCTCTACTTTATGATCTAGTAGATACATTCTAGATGACCATGCAGAAAATAAATCGCAGTTTACAGTTCGAAATCACTAATAGCTGAACGGTATTGAGTTGATTTTCTTTACCAAGCTATGTCTACTGGTCACTCTTAAAATGTCATCTGGTCCCTCTTATAGGCTTCTTGTACGGTTTATTCCTTCTTATTGACCGTATAGGAAACATATTTGATTGCTAGTTTTAAATAATCACTACCAAATCGAAATATGTTATCCTAACCGGTCACAAGAAAAAAAATACTTTTCCTCTTTTAGCTTTCTGGATGGTATTGAGTTGATTTTCTTTACCAGGCTATGTCTACTGGTCACTCTTAAAATGTCATCTGGTCCCTCTTACAGGCTTCTTGTATGGTTGATTTATTCCTATTGACCGAATCTGAAACATATTTGCTTGCTAGTTTTAAATAAACACTACCAAACCGAAATATGTTACCAGAACCGGTCACAAGAAAAAATACTTTTCTTTCAGCTTTCTGGACGTTATTGAGTTGATTTCCTTTACCAGGGTATGTCTACTGGTCACTCTTAAAAGGTCATCTGGTCCCTTTTTAGGCTTCTCGTAGAGTTGATTCCTTCTTTCTGCCCGAATTGGAAACATATTGGCTTGCTAGTTTTAAATAATCACTACCAAACCGAGATACGTTTCCAAAACCGGTCACAAGAAATAAATATTTTTCTTCTTTTACGTTCTGCATGTTATTGAGCAATAATCTCTTCTTCAGATATCTCCTACATATTCAACATGGTAAGCTTTAAAGCTAATAATTACATCTGCCTTACTATGCACAACTCGTGCCACTTATAGCTTTTCTGTCCTTCCATATTCTATTAATAGTCGCTGGACTCCGAACATTTCGTAAAGCATTTCTCTCAACTGTTTTTAGTGAAGATATTCGTTTTTGATAATCTTTGAAGCATTTCAAAAATGAAAAATCTTTTAACTTCTTATTGAAAGTTTAGTAATTGAAATTTGCATCTGACAATCGGCGATTAAAGCTTGAAATTAGTCGCAAGCATCTCTTCCTGTTAACAGCTAAGCTGGGTTTGTTTTGTAGAATATTCTAGAAAACTTAAGTACGATTGAGTTAAGTAGTCATAAGTTCGGCTTATCCAAAATTCGTCATTAAAATTCATTAAACCTTAACTTACCAGACAGATATCTGCTGAATATTGATTTTACTCAGCAGAAACTATTTTCAATTTAAGCAAGTTTCTAACGCTCTAGTGAGCTTTAAAAGATAAGATTTTAAATGAAATTAAAGCAAAATTGTATTCTTTTAAATATTATGTTGAATATTAATATACAAATTTCAGTATAAAACTAAGATAGTTTTGTTGATTAAAAGTACTGCTATATAATTGTATTTTGTTGATTAGAAAAGCTTTTTCGTAATAAAACAAACTTTGTCAGACCCGTGTTTGGATGTTATATGTTTCTGTAAACTTCAAACCTACCAAAAATTGACTTTTTTTTTTACGAAATAGAAATAGTATATTTTGAAACCTCTAAATGTGTGACATTAATACATTCTAGCAGCTGGATTTTAATAAAGTAATTTCTTTGAATGTCCCAAAAAATCGAAAATCAAATTATTTAAATTTTGATTTCGCACGTTCTTACAAAACCAAAACAGGTGAAATGCACAAACCATAGATATTTTAAACTCAGAATCTTAACTTATTTACAAGTTATGTATTTAAAATCATATTTTGATAATACTTTGCATAAAATTTAAGAACTTTTGATTTATACTATTTTTCTAGTTTTATACACAATAATGGTAGAATCCAATTTCCTACTAACAAGCACCCAACAAGAAAAATAACTTTTTTCCCCCACAATTTAGTGCACAATTTGTAATATTTCGCGGATTATCAAAAATATTTTTTGTTTTTTAAAAATTTTACAGTTCTTGTATTTAATATTTTAAGTATTATTTCAGACCTACTGCCGTCCAGTGCAGTACTTAATTAGATCATATAACGCATTTCTTACTAAATGTTTAATACAATTCGTCAAGTGTGCGCAGCGCAAAGTGGATGGAGAAAATCATTTTAACACAGGTATGTCAACTTAACTGTTTCACTTTGCCCCACATGTCCCCACTTCGGCTGATTTTGTATATTAATTATAAAGGATTTAAATTCAAACAACTGCGGTTAAAAATTCTCACTGCAATATTATTTTGAATAATTTTATAACAAATTAAATGTTTTTAAGTGGTCGAATACTGATACATTTACCTTACCAAAAGCAAAATATTTGCGTGCGTAAGCGATAAAAAATATAAAGCCAACATATATATACGCAAGCGTTTAAAGGTGCTTAGTTGATATTAGGAGTCAGAGACGATTCGTATATGACACTGCTCGATTTCATTTCGAAACATCAAACAAATGAAGTACCTTTTTTTGCATAAAGCACAAAATAAATAAATAAATACATAAAATAAACACTGCGTCTGATCTTGGCATCCAAAGCGCTCTATGACTACTATGACATACTAAAGGTTTACTCTGCACAATCGTGCTTGTGAAGGTGAATATATGCCCATTGATAATTTATCTACACACATTTAGCATTATAAGTAGACTAACAATACAAATGATTCAGAACACTTGCACTTCTACACAATTAGCGTAGCGTTTAAGATAAACATACCCGTAAATGGGAACATCCGTGCAAATGAACAGTCTTACATTTCTTTTTAATATTGTTTCAATTTTTTTAAATAAGATTTTTGATAAATTTACAGAAGTAACTTTTTTATTCAATTAAAAAAATAAATAAAAAAAAGAAGGGATAATGTCATTTTTGTTTACTAGTAATAACTTTATTTACTGAGATGCTGCAACTATTTTCATCTCTTCCCCCCTCAATAATAAAAAAGAAAAAAAAACTCTGGGGACAAATTTATACCATACAAGAATCGTATTAATGTCTGAAATCAAGCAAAAAAAAAAAAAAAAACTTAATTAAAAATTAGGATTTTTAAAGCTATAAAAATCTATTTTGTGGATTCATTTTAGCTCTTTACTGTCTTGGCAGTCCATTGAATAAGAATATTCTGACTAAGGACAGTGTATGGTAATCGCTTTTTACAACTAATACTACGCATCTACTTAAATATTATATTTATCACTTATAAATTCTTTGTAATGTAATATTTTTAATGAATCAAACCATAGTAATTAAATCCTATGATCACATATAAAAGAATATGAGCTCATTGGAAATATTTTTTGTGGAAAATTGGCTATTCCATAGAGCGAGCTCTACTGCAGAAATAAAGGAAAAATTAAAAACTTTTCCAAGCATACTTATAAATATACAGGGTGTCCACTCCAATCGTGGACCAATAGTTAATTTCTAAACCGTTAGAGATAAGCATATCGTTTATTTAGAAAAAAATTTCCAAATTATGAAAGGAATTTTGGGTCCATTCAATGTTTTTCAAAAAATCAAATTTTGAAAGAGTTACGAAATTTAAATTTTGATACATCCCCCCAGTCCTATCAATCATATTTAGTAAAACATTCTTGACACTGTAACGTTTAAAACTAAAAAAAAATCACTCTTCTACCACAAAAATTGACCGAGTTATGACGTTTTGAAAAATCAAGATTTTGAAGGATTTCGCATACGGTCCCTTAAGCGATCTCTCGATGACGTCATGAAATAATGCAAAAACTTGATTTTTCAAAACGTCATAACTCGGTCAATTTTTGTGGTAGAAGAGTGATTTTTTTTTAGTTTTAAACGTTACAGTGTCAAGAATGTTTTACTAAATATGATTGCTAGGACTGGAGGGCTGTATAAAAATTTAAATTTCGTAACTCTTTCAAAATTTGATTTTTTGAAAAACATTGAATAGACCCAAAATTCCTTTCATAATTTGGAGATTTTTTCCTAAATAAGCTATATGTTTATCTCTAACGGTTTAGAAATTAGCTATTGGTCCACGATTGGAGTGGACACCCTGTATATAATGAATGTTGTGTTAGCAAATTATACACTGTTTGAAATATTTTCGTACGCTGTATTTTTCCATTGAAATGCTTATAATCTGATTTATATTTTTTTAACTAACATTTACACATGGGTGTTAAAAGTGCGATAATTCAAAAGTCGGAAAAATATGGAAATTAGTAATACAAATGAGCTTCAACCGTTCCTGTATATATTCCAATTAGTTAACAAAACTAGAACTACTTTTAGATGCTTAAAGACACCAATTTCGAGCCTCCAACTTTTTTAAAAGATCATAAATATAAAGAAATAGCACGAGCTTGTTTTCGCTTATAAATGAAACGAATCTGGAATCTTTTTTGTTTCCGTGCATTTTCTTACTTTAGTAATAAGGTGTACTATTTGTATTAAGTAGAATTATCTAATATTTTGACTAATGAGTGTTTATTTTTCTCTTGTTAAACCTTTATTTCCGTGTTTGGAATGAGTTTAGTGTCAGAAAAAAGTAGCTAACTCTTTCGCACAATGCAGTGTTTAGATGCCACATATCTGCGTTCATTGCTTATAAAAAAAAATCTGTGGCATGATAGTTCAAATGTGCATTTTTAAGACTATGCTCTCTATCGCAATTTTTTTACACCACCCTATGCCTAAAAGGCTGAAAGAAAGTTTTTAATAGCCCATCTTCGAAGCATTCTTGGTTGAACGAAAAAAAAAAAAAAAAAACGGGAGGAGGGGTGATTGCTATTGCTTTTAACAATATTTAGCTTAAAATATTGCGAGGAACACATAATACGAAAAAATAAACTTTTAACCACATAGTTAGATAAAAGTTACCAAGTATAAATGGTTTTGTAAAACAAAAACATTTCAAATGAAAGAAAAAACAGTAAAAGTGCATGTAAATCGGAATATCCTTTATTCGAGGATCATTACAATTGCCTGGATTGTTTGAAAAAGAATATACTCATGTACAAGATATTTTGGAAGTTAGTGCAGAGGTTCCCACGAAGTTCCGACCTCCATTAACCCCATCATGAAAATTAAACACAGCTTGATTTGAAACATTATTTTTTTCCAAAAAGTTTTTACTTTTTTTTTACCCGATATGAGGAAAGCCATATGGGCAATATGGAACCATTCACGAAGCACTAATAAAAATCCACAGCGTATGTTTTGCCCAACAGGGTCTTCATCATGGTGCACCTACAATCGAGCAGCATATGCAGGGACTGTTTCGAATTTTAAGCTTAAAAACAGCGTGCTAGAAGCTGTATGTGAAGCAATAAAATCTACATTTGCAGAGCTATAGCATTCGAAGCTATTAAAAAGATGCCTGGGGGGAAGGACTCAAAATCCCAATGAGTCGTTGAACTCCATCATTTAGAAGTACTGTCCAAAAGTATCTGGAAGTGGTGTGCAAATTGCTGAAATAGCAACTAATATTGCTACATGTTTTTTTAACGATGGAGCAAAAATACTGATTCCAATGATAGAAGAACTCGAACTCTGCAATGAAAAAACACTATGGATTGAACGTGATAGAGTAGACAATACTGCGATAAACACTGCTGAAAGACGCAGCCTTGCTTCCTCTCATAGTGCTCGGAGAGCAAAAAAACTGAAACTTGCTCGTAAAATTGAATTGTTAGAGCTACAAGATGGGAAATACTATGATCCCGGGGCATATTAAAGTAATTTTAAGTTGAAAAAAAGCATAAAAAAGGATATATATATAATATATTTTTTTAATTATTTTTATTTATTTTTTAAAATTAGTATTGTTCTAAAATGTATTGTCACTTGAAGTGAATTATCATATGTTTTTGTGATCAATATACAAGGACATATTAGATAATTAATGTCTAATGGGTTTGTTCTCTAATGTTATTGATTTTGACGTCAAATACTTCAGTCCCCGTTGTTTAATATCAAATTCGTAACTCATCTTATGGTACCTATAGGGAAGAAGATTTAGAAAATTCATAAAATAAGATGAGTATATGCTTGAAAAATGTGAAATGCGTATTCAGAGGCCATATTAACCGTACACTGCATAGTGTTGCCAATTGGATACATGGAAAATTTGTCCTCCTTATGAATAGCAGAATGTAGTCATAAGGCAACTCAATGCATAAAAAGCAAGTATTAGGTATATTTAAAGCAATTATCACCATTTTTCCTCCATACATGGCAGCACTGGTCTGTTACATGCTCTTAAATGATTCCTTATGGATAGCTTTTATAATCACTTAAACTACTAAGTTTTGAAAATATTTTTACCAATGAAATATTTTTCTTTGTCTTTTAAAGAAATAACATGAATAAAATAAACATTATCTTTCGTTTAAGATGGGTTTTACATCAAAATAATTATTTGGAAAAAATCTAGGACATACTACATGTCTGTAGCCATTTGGCAACATTATGCAGTAAGCATCCAGAGAACACTTCGATTCATCTCTGTAGTTCATGAAGTATGTGCGTTGTTTATGTTTTGCGCTAGCTTCTTTCTCTTTTTGAAAGGTATAAAATAATCATGCGGACCCAAAAGTGGTACTTTCGGCTGTTCTACCGTTTATTAGACCTCGCAATTAACAATGCTTAGTTAATGTTCAACAGAGTGAACAAACAAAAAATCAATAGGACCTTCAAAACGTGTTCATTTTAGATTTCAGTTAGCACAAACGTTGTGCTTACACGGACAATTAAAATCATTAATAATTTAAAAATGTAGTTTTGAAAAAAACTAAAAAATACGCTTTTACATAGGAATGTGCTGTGATCATCACGGGTTTCCCTCTGATTTTCAAAACTACTGAATATCCGCACTTTAGTTTACATACACTTATAAATACATCAACATGCAATACAGTTTAGCCTTTAGTATTAAAAATAATATTAAATATATTACTTTTATATTTGCAAAGAACGTAAATTTTATCTTTTATTTAGAGTTACATACATACATACAAACAAACTCACCATGTAAAATTAATAAAAGCGTATTAAAAAAAGGGAGACCATTAGCTACAGAGGAACTAGAGTTACAAACCAAAAAAAAAAAAAAGAAAGCTTGCGCGAGAGAGCCTCCAAAAGATATCAGATTTAACAGAATTGATAATCGGAAAGAACACAGTACAAATAAATAATGATGTAAAATGTCAAAATGTAAAGGATTACAAGAGTAGTGCACCAAATGTTCAATTCCTCTATTTTTTTACAAAAAAAACTAATTTCAAGACTATCATTTAAAATCATTTTTAGCTGTTGAATGCATGGTGGAGCCATTTGGCAACAAAACTATTTTTAATTAGAAAGTGGTGAAAATTTAGAGTTAAATTTTTTTTAATATTTTTCCATGTTTTCTTATTACATTGACAAACACATATATTTTTTCCTAAGAAAAATAAAAAATCATGCAGTATAGGGTTAAGTGCAAAAACTGTCCATTTGATGGCGATAGCAGTAATTTTAAACTTTAAATGCGTTTTTCTCAAAGAGTAAAATTTTGAGTTCCGAGGAGTGAAATTCAGAAACTTACTGTTCCATTGCTCTGAATTTTTTTGTGAATGTTTTATGTGACTAGTTTTTAAACTTACTTATCAGTTTGACATAAAATATAAGAAAAAAATGACAATTTTCCCCCTTAAATCTCAATTTTTAATGACATTTTATGTTTTTTTATAGTTAAAAAGTATCTAATTTTTTTTTCAAAAAAAAAAAAAAAAGGTGTAAAATATTTGGACATGATATATTTGTGCAATTTGAGACCTTTTTTGTAAATTTTAGCCTATTACTTAGTTCACTACACTAGATGGAGTGTAACGTTGAGTTTTCACGATTTCGAAAAAAGGCATTCAGCTTTTTCTGTTTTTAACAAAATAATTTTTCAATTCCAACTAATCTGAGTGAACAAAATTGTTTACTGATATACAAATTTGCTATCATTGAAAAGTCAGATTACTGAATTGTTTCTTTTAGGAGTTAGTCTTTTAAAAATTCAACGCTCCTCCTAAGCACGTTAACATGGTAACACTCCTGAGACCCCTTAATGAATTAAATAAATAATACCTTTTGTTATTTAAAAATAAAAGCAAAAATACAACATTGAAAAGCACAAATGCGTAAGAATACTGCACAATCGTATTATATGCAGTGTCTCTGCACATTTGTGCTTTTCAACATTGTATTTTTGCTTTTATGTTCAATGAATTGTTTGAACTTGAGGTATAATTGAAGTTGTATGATTTACAAGGCTCTTATGTGTGGAACATTCGACATTCAAGTTGATAAATATTTATTTATTGAATTGCTCCTTCGCTATTTTTAAAAACCATCTTTTTTAAACTTTTAAAACTACAGGTTGCACAACACACCTTTAAAAGAGAAACGTTGTTGTACATCCCCTAAAGGGTGCCACTTGACTCCCTATGGCATCCTTGCAGTTGCCATTTGGCTATATGTGGCACCCCACAGGTGATCAATGGCACACTAAGGAGCCAAATGGCATTTTCAAGGGTGCCATAGAGAGCGAAGTGTAATCCTTCAGGGGTTTGTACTACAACGTTTCACCCTAAAAGGTGCCACTTGACTCCCTATGGCATCCTTGCAGTTGCCATTTGGCTATATGTGGCACCCCACAGGTGATCAATGGCACACTAAGGAGCCAAACGGCATGTTCAAGGGTGTCATAGAGAGCGAAGGGTAATCCTTCAGGGGTTGGTACTACAACGTTTCACCCTAAAAGGTGCCTTGTGCAACCTGTAGTTTAAACTGTGTAGGAATTACGCTAAGTGGGCAAAATCTATAGAAAAGGCTGAACTTTTAAAGGATGTTCGTACAAAAGAAATGTTTGTTTAGTAACCCTTTGTAATATGGCGCTTGTCGGGAGACAACGAAAAATCGCAATATATCCGAAAGTGTGACATAACCGGAGTCATGGAAAGTAATAATCCATTAAATGTACACATAAAAATAAATGTTGTTTTTAGAGTATAATATAGATAACTTTATAGTAATTTTACAAACTGTTAAATTACTATTTTTACAATTTATTACCGTGCATTTTACAGTTTTAAACTGGAACCTCCCCTGGCAGTATTATTATACTGTTGTTCTTACTGTATAATACGGCCAATTTTAAACTGTAAACTTGCTAATTTCACAGTAATAAACTGAAATAACTAGTTTTATAGTTTATCACTGCATTTTACAGTTTAAACTGAGACCCAGGCCCGTCATTTAGGGGAAGCAGGGGGGGTCAATTGTCTCCCCCCCTGGCTTTGAGAAATCAATGTATTTACATATAAGTGGGCGTGTTTTTTGATGTTTTTCGGTGAAATTGCATCGTGTTTGGACCCTTTGCCACCCCCCCCTGGAAAAACTTGAAATGACTTCCCTGCTGAGACCCCTGCTTTCAAGATTGTGCTGTAAAAACAACAGGTTATTTTTTGCGGTGTATATTTAATGAGATGTTCACTTTCTTAAAAATCACTTTACAGTCATATTTGAAGAAGCTTTCAAATAAAAGCAAAAGAGGTCGCTCACCAATTCTACTTTTCAAAATAAAATTGTTTAAACGTTTCTGTTGCTTTACGGCGGAATATTAAACGAAAATTGCTACTTAAACTGCAACGAATTCAGGTGTAGAGTAAACACACCAGATTTGGCCATTGTTAGAAACGGAAGAACAAACTTCCTCTAAGGAATATTTAGTTATATTTATCATGTCGAATATATAAAGCGGCATTAAAAAAATCTGCAATTTTTAGGGACAAAAAGGAAAAACGCGATATATCCGAATGAGCGAAATAACCAAGCACAATGTAACGACGGGTTACTGTATTATTTTACTGAGTCGCTTTGCCTTGTACTCGTTGTGAAATATTTTAAGCCAAAAAAAAAAAAAAAAACTATTACGAGATAAGTGATTCCGAGTGATACTGTACATTACTTAAGAGAAAAACGGTGTGACTATATGAGAATCACTAATGACGTATGTTTATTATATCCCCCCCTCCCCATCTTTAAACTCTTCTACTTTTTGAAATGATTCATTACGAAACTTCAAAATTATGTACAAAAATGCTTTTTCAGTTGATCGTCTTTCGCAGAAAGTGTTACAGTGAAAGAAAAAAGCTATCTGAAAAGCAAAATCGATATCCGAGTTATTCAGAATTTATCTGAGAATTCAAAATAGAATGTTTTTTTTTCTTCCTTTGTTGAAGCGAAGAAGAACCCAAAGTCGTGAAAGTGGAACTAATTTGATCTTGCAGAAGCGAATGTTGACATAGCCTCAAGCTGATAAATGCTATTTACCGACACCCTCAACGACATATACATAATCCATCTTGATATATCTGACCTCAAAAGCAAGTGGAGCTTTAAAAACCGATTTTCCGCAAAAACTCCTACTATTAAAGAATATCTGCTTCGCATAGACTAACCTATTCCTATAATTACCAATATAGAATCTATAGAGATTGATGCTGTTAGATGCCGGTCAGTTGCTTCTTGACTTTCAGGGACGGACACTGCTATCGCAGCTGATGACCTACATGACGCGTGACAAAGTTACTGTCACCAGAAGCCTAATTTTTCACAGTTACGATCCAACGAGCCTAATGATCCGTGCTTCTAAAAGAGCATGTTTCCAGGAAAAAGAAATTAACGTGAATAACGTTGATTTGTTTTGTAACTAAATGTGATGGGAAAGAAGATTACCGGGACACACTTTTGTAAAATAACCTGATAGAAAATGCTCATAAGTAGAATTACAATACGCTGCAAAAAATGAATTGTTGTTTTTACAGTATAATACTGCCAGCCGAGGTTCCAATTTAAAACTGTAAAATACACAGAGCTAAACTGTAAAACTAGCATTTTTACAGTTTCTTACTATATAGTTTGAAATTTTGCAGTTTATTGCCGTAAAATTTAGCTGTATTATACTGTAAAAACAACAGTGTAATACAGGCAGCAGAGGATCCAGTTTGAAACTGTAAAATGAACGGTAATACACTGTAAAATTAGCAGTTTGCAGTTTATTACTGTAAAATGAGCAATATTACAGTTTATTACTGCAAAAGTAGAAATTTTACAGTTTATTAATATAACATTAGCTGCATTATACTGTAAAAACAACATTCATTTTTAGTGTACTTTTTACATATTTCTATAATTTAACAAATAATCGAACAGCGTGCAAAATATATTTGTTCTTTACGTTAAAGTTATCTTTTTTTCACCATAACTGGTATATACAAACGTCTGTCTAGATTTTTTTGGCTACCTAAATTCGTGTTTATCTTGCAATTGCTAAAAACCATAAGCCAAAGTTAAAAAAAAGAAGAAAAAAGAAAAACGAGTAGCTGGAAAACCGTCAGAGGAAAAAGTATGCAAAAAGCTTACATAGTCAGAAGGTTAAAAAAAAATTCGATTTTCATATTCATTCCGTGCTTTTAAAGCTATAACACATTTTAGCATTGTTTATTGCCCTCAGACGCCAACTGTTTCTGTCTCCATAGGTCGCTATGTCAGACAAGAGTTTTCTAATCATACGGCGTTCTTCTTTTTAAACAACTATACGCAAAGTTTATCTGTGGGGCATACGGTTTTAAAATTAGTCAATGGTGTTGAAAGCAATTGCAAACCTTCCTTTAGTACCTCGCTAGATAAAATATGGTATTTTTTTTATCGATCAGAGAAAAAACAACTATGAATAAATACAGTAGCATCTATTTATATCACCCTCAGGATCCCCAAGGAGCCAGTAAGTGAGCGGTTGTTTTTACAGTATAATACAGCCAGCAGAGGTTCCAATTAAAAACCGTAAAATGCACAGAGCTAAACTGTAAAACTAGCATTTTTAGTTTCTTACTATAAAGTTTGAAATTTTGCAGTTTATTGCCGTAAAATTTAGCTGTATTATACTGTAAAAACAACAGTGTAATACTGGCAGCAGAGGATCCAGTTTGAAACTATAAAATGCACGGTAAAAAAACTGTAAAATAAGCAGTTTCGCAGTTAATTACTGAAAAAATGAGCAATTTTACAGTTTACTACTGTTAAAGTAGAAATTTTATAGTTTATTAATATAAAATTAGCTGCATTGTACTGTAAAAACAAGATTCATTTTTAGTGTACTTTTTACATATTTCTATAATTTAACAAAAACCCGAACAGTGTGCGAAATATATTTGTCCTTCACGTTAAAGTTATCTTTTTTTCACCATAACTGGACTATACAAACGTATGTCTAGATTTTTTTTGCTACCTAGATTCGTGTTTATCTTGTAATTGCTAAAAACCATAGGCTGAAGTTAAAAATAAAAAAAAAACGAGTAGCTAGAAAGCAGTCAGAGGAAAAGGTATTTCCTGTATTACCTAGATTCGTGTTTATGTTGTAATTGCTAAAAACCATAGGCCAAAGTTAAAAAAAAAATAGAAAAAAAAAGAAAAACGAGTAGCTGGAAAACAGTCAGAGGAATAAGTATGCAAAAAGCTTACATAGTCAGAAGGTTAAAAAAAAAAAAATTCGTTTTTCATGTTCATTCTGTGCTTTTAAAGCTATAACACATTTTAGAGTTGTTTATCGCCCTCAGATGCCATCTTTTTGTCTCCATAGGTCACTATGTCAGACAAGAGTTTTCTAATCATAGGGCGTTTTACTATTTAAGTAACTATACGCAAAGTTTATATGTGGGGCATACGATTTCAAAATCATTGATTGGGTTGAAAACAATTTTAAACCTTCCTTTAGTACCTCGCTAGATAAAATCTGGTATTTTTTTATCGATCAGAGAAAAAACAACTATGAATAAATACTTAGCATCTCGTTATATCACCCTCAGTATCTCCAAGGAGCCAGTAAGTGAACTGTTGTTTTTACAGTATAATACAGTCAGCAGAGGTTGCGATTTAAAGCTGTAAAATGCACAGAGCTAAACTGTAAAACTAGCATTTTTACAGTTTCTTACTATATTGTTTGAAATTTTGCAGCTTATTGCCGTACAATTTAGCTGCATTATACTGTAAAAACAACAGTGTAATACTGGCAGCAGAAGATCCAGTTTGAAGCTGTAAAATGCAAGGTAATAAACTGTAAAATTAGCAGTTTTGCAGTCTATTATTGTAAAATGAGCAATATTACAGTTTATTACTGTAAAAGTAGAAATTTTACCAATTATTACTGTAAAAGTAGAAATTTTACAAATTATTACTGTAAAAGTAGAAATTTTACAGTTTATTAATATAAAATTAGCTGCATTAAACTGTAAAAACAACATTCATTTTTAGTGTACTTTTTACATATTTCTATAATTTAATAAAAAATCGAACAGTGTGCAAAATATATTTGTTCTTTACGTTGAAGTTATCTTTTTTTCACCATAACTGAACTATATAAGCGTCTGTTTAGACTTTTTTGCTACCTAGATTCGTGTTTATCTTGCAATTGCTAAAACCGAAGGCCAAAATTGAAAAAAAAAAAAAAAAAAAAAACGAGTAGCTGGAAAACAGTCAGAGGAAAAAGTATGGAAAAAGCTTACATAGTCAGAAGGTTAAAAAAAAAATTAGTTTTTCATGTTCATTCTGTGCTTTTAAAGCTATAACATATTTTAGCGTTGTTTATCGCCCTCAGATGCCAGAACTTTGTCTCCATAGGTCGCTATGTCAGACAAGTGTTTTCTAATCATAGGGCGTTCTTCTTTTTAAGCATTTACACGCAAAGTTTATATGTGGGGCATACGATTTCAAAATTATTTAATTGTGTTGAAAACAATTGCAAACCTTCCTTTAGTACCTCGCTAGATAAAATATGGTATTTTTTATCGATCAGAGAAAAAACAACTATGAATAAATACTTAGCATCTCGTTATATCACCCCCAGGATCCCCAAGGAGAAAGTAAGTTACGGTTGTTTTTACAGTATAATACAGCCAGTAGAGGTTCCAATTCAAAACCGTAAAATGCACAGAGCAAAACTGTAAAACTAGCATTTTTAGTTTCTTACTATAAAGTTTGAAATTTTGCAGTTTATTGCCGTAAAATTTAGTGTATTATACAGTAAAAACAACAGTGTAATACTGGCAGCAAAGATCCAGTTTGAAACTGTAAAATGAACGGTAATACACTGTAAAATTAGCAGTTTTGCAGTTCATTACTGTAAAATGAGCAATATTACAGTTTATTACTGCAAAAGTAGAAATTTTACAGTTTATTAATATAACATTAGCTGTATTATACTGTAAAAACAACATTCATTTTTAGTGTACTTTTTTACATATTTCTATAATTTAACCAAAACCCTAACAGTGTGCGAAATATATTTGTTCTTTACGTTAAAGTTATCTTTTTTTCACCATAACTGGACTATATAAACGTCTGTTTAGACTTTTTTGCTACCTGGATTCGTGTTTATCTTGCAATTGCTAAAAACCATAAGCCGAAGTTAAAAATAAAAAAAAAAACTAGTAGCTAGAAAACAGTCAGAGGAAAAAGTATGGAAAACGCCTAAATAGTCAGAAGGTTAAAAAAAATAGTTTTGCATGTTCATTCTGTGCTTTTAAAGCTATAACACCTTTTAGAATTGTTTATCGCCCTCAGACGCCAGCTGTTTCTGTCTCCATAGGTCGCTATGTCAGACAAAAGTTTTCTAATCATAGGGCGTTCTTCTTTTTAAACAACTATACGCAAAGTTTATCCGTGGGGCATACGGTTTTAAAATTAGTCAATGGTGTTGAAAGCAAATGCAAACCTTCCTTTAGTACCTCGCTAGATAAAATATGGTATTTTTTATCGATCAGAGAAAAAACAACTATGAATAAATACTTAGCATCTCGTTATATCACCGTCAGTATCTCCAAGGAGCCAGTAAGTGAACTGTTGTTTTTATAGTATAATACAGCCAGCAGAGGTTGCGATTTAAAACTGTAAAATGTACAGAGCTAAACTGTAAAACTAGTATTTTTCTTACTATATAGTTTGAAATTTTGCAGTTTATTGCCTTACACTTTAGCTGTATTATACTGTAAAAACAATAGTGTAATACTGGCAGCAGAAGATCCAGTTTGAAGCTGTAAAATGCAAGGAAATAAACTGTAAAATTAGTAGTTTTGCAGTCTATTACTGTAAAATGAGCAATATTACAGTTTATTACTGTAAAAGTAGAAATTTTACAGTTTATTAATATAAAATTAGCTGCATTAAACTGTAAAAACAACATTCATTTTTAGTGTACTTTTTACATATTTCTATAATTTAACAAAAAATCGAACAGTGTTCAAAATATATTTGTTCTTCACGTAAACGTTATCTTTTTTCCCCATAACTGGACTATATAAACGTCTGTTTAGAATTTATTGCTACCTAGATTCGTGTTTATCTTGCAATTGCTAAAAAACGTAGGCCAAAATTGAAAAAAAAAAAAAACGAACGAAACAAACATAAAAAAAACGAGTAGCTGTAAAACAGTCAGAGGAAAAAGTATGGAAAAAGCTTACATAGTCAGAAAGTTAAAAAAAAAATTAGTTTTTCATGTTCATTCTGTGCTTTTAAAGCTATAACATATTTTAGCGTTGTTTATCGCCCTCAGATTGCAGAACTTTGTCTCCATAGGTCGTTATGTCAGACAAGAGTTTTCTCATCATAGGGCGTTCTTCTTTTTAAGCAATTATACGCAAAGTTTATATGTGGACATACGATTTCAAAATTAGTCAATGGTGTTGGCAATTTCAAACCTTCCTTTAGTACCTCGCTAGATAAAATCTGGTATTTTTTTTATCGATCAGAGAAAAAACAACTATGAATAAATACAGTAGCATCTATTTATATCACCCTCAGGATCCCCAAGGAGCCAGTAAGTGAGCGGTTGTTTTTACAGTATAATACAGTCAGCAGAGGTTCCAATTAAAAACCGTAAATTGCACAGAGCTAAACTGTAAAACTAGCATTTTTAGTTTCTTACTATAAAGTTTGAAATTTTGCAGTTTATTGCCGTAAAATTTAGCTGTATTATACTGTAAAAACAACAGTGTAATACTGGCAGCAGAGGATCCAGTTTGAAACTATAAAATGCACGGTAAAAAAAACTGTAAAATAAGCAGTTTCGCAGTTAATTACTGAAAAAATGAGCAATATTACAGTTTACTACTGTTAAAGTAGAAATTTTATAGTTTATTAATATAAAATTAGCTGCATTGTACTGTAAAAACAACATTCATTTTTAGTGTACTTTTTACATATTTCTATAATTTAACAAAAACCCGAACAGTGTGCGAAATATATTTGTTCTTTACGTTAAAGTTATCTTTTTTTCACCATAACTGGACTATATAAACGTCTGTTTAGACTTTTTTGCTACCTGGATTCGTGTTTATCTTGCAATTGCTAAAAACTATAGGCCGAAGTTAAAAATAAAAATAAAAAAAACTAGTAGCTAGAAAACAGTCAGAGGAAAAAGTATGGAAAACGCTTACATAGTCAGAAGGTTAAAAAAAATTAGTTTTTCATGTTCATTCTGTGCTTTTAAAGCTATAACATATTTTAGCGTTGTTTATCGCCCTCAGATGCCGGAGCTTTGTCTCCATAGGTCGTTATGTCAGACAAGAGTTTTATAATCATAGGGCGTTCTTCTTTTTAAGCAATTATACGCAAAGTTTGTATGTGGACATGAGATTTCAAAATTAGTCAATGGTGTTGGCAATTTCAAACCTTCCTTTAGTACCTCGCTAGATAAAATCTGGTATTTTTTTATCGATCAGAGAAAAAACAACTTGACCGAATTGGCCACACAATTGGTTGATAGTTTGAAATAATTACTACAAAACCGGAATATAAAACCAGAATCGGTCACAAGAAATAAACTTTTCCTCTTTCAGAGCTCTGGACGTTATTGAGTTGATTTTCTTTACCAGGGTATGTCTACTGGTTACTCTTAAAATGCCTTCTGGGCCCTATTATAGGCTTCTTGTATGGTTGATTCCTTCTTATTGACCGAATCGGAAACATAATTGGTTGCTAGTTTAAAATAAACACTAGCAACCCAAGTGATGTTCCCAAAACCGGTCACAAGAAATAAATAACTTTATTCTTTTAATCATCACTACCAAACCGAAATATGTTTCTCCAACCGGTCACAAGAAATAAACTTTTCCTCTTTCAGCGTTCTAGACGTTATTGAGTTGATTTTCTTTACCAGGGTATGTCTACTGGTCGATCTTAAAATGTCATCTGGTCCCTATTATAGGCTTCTCGTAGAGTTGATTCCTTCTTTTTGTCCGAATTGGAAACATAATTGGTTGCTAGTTTTAAATAAACACTACCAACCCAAATGATGTTCCCAAAACCGGTCACAAGAAATAAATAACTTTCTTCTTTTAATCATTCTGGATGTCATTGAGCAATAATCTGTTCTTCAGATATCTCCTTCATATTCAAGATGGTTAGCTTTAAAGCTAATAATTACATCTGCCTTACTATGCACAACTCGTGCCACTTATAGTTTTTCTGTCCTTCCATATTCTATTAACATTTGCTGGACTCCGAACATTTCATAAAACATTTCTTTCAACTGTTTTTAGTGAAAATATTCGTTCTTGATAATCTTTGAAGCATCTCAAAACCAGAAAAAAAATCTTTTAACTTCTTATTGAAAGTTTAGTAATTTAAATTTTCATCTGACAATCGGCGATAAAAGCTTGAAATACGTTGAAAGCATTCCTTCTTGTTAACAGCTAAGCCGGGTTTGTTATGTAGAGTATTCTAGAAAACTAAGTACGATTGAGTTAAGTAGTCATAAGTTCGGCTTATCATAAATTCTTCATTAAAATTCACTAAACCTTAACTTATCAGACATATATCTGCTAAATATTGATTTTACTCAGCAGAAACTATTTCCAATTTAAGTAAGTTTCTAACATTCTAGTGAGCTTTAAAAGATAAAATTTTAAATGAAATTAAAGCAAAATTGTAGTCTTATAAATATTATCATGTTAAATATGAATATAAAAATTTCAGTATAAAACTAAAATAATTTTGTTGCTTAAAAATACTGCTATGTAAGAGTATTTTGTTAATTAGAAAAACTGTTTTTAATAAAATAAACTTTGTCAGACCCGTGTTTGGATGTTATACGTTTCCATAAACCCCAAACGTACCAAAAATTGACATTTTTTATGAAATAGAAAATGTATATTTTGGAAACTCTAAATGTGTGACATTAATATATCCTAGCAGTTTGAGTTTACGGAAGAATTCCGGTCCGAAAGATCTAATTCATTATTCAGCCCCGGATACCCGCAAACGGTCTCCAAAAGTTAAACAATGGCTGCAGTCTGTCATTTTCTCTCAAGAGCAACTTCAAATTATTCAATTGGTAGTAAAATTTAGACCTATTATTTTTTTTAAATTTTTTCTACTTTCTTTCAAAAACATCATTTTCTGGAATGATTTGCCTGTCCCTTGTGTGTCCAAGCCTTCTGCATAATCCTTTACTGTTTGGCCACGAGTTAGCTCATTTCTTACCATGAGGTCTATAATTGACGTGTATAAGACGCTGGGTTGATCTTATGCAAAGAGAAGGTAAACAAAAATATCCATGGTATCGCTTCTTGAAGTAACAATGTCTAACGTGCATTCTCCATTATGATAGATTTAAGCATTCCAATAAATTGCACTCTGTTGATTACTTCTTAATAACCGAATCAGGAAACATTGTTTGGATAGCTCTAAATCAATACTATACAAACTAAGGTTCCCGAAACGGTCACAAGCTTTTATTTTTTCTCCGTTTTCTTTTATAAAGTATCTTTCTTCATTGACGCGGCTACACTCTGTAAGCGAAGGTTTTCTTCATCTTCGTCTGGGCCAGGGTCTAATGCAGGTACCCATTCCTTGGATATGGAAGACATGGTTGCTTAAGAGTAGATATGTCCTTCAAATTGAAAAAGATCCATTTATATCCAGATAGTCATATCGCCTTACTATGTACGTACACTGTAAAAAAACGAACGAAACGTCACAGGGAAATTCCATTTAAACTTCCGGGATTTTACGGGTTCCCATAATTTTCCTGTGTAAACCAAGTATGTTCGCAATTTTTTTTTTCTTCTGAATTACTGTTTGTTGCAAGAATGCAGACTTCTCATTGCTAAAATGATTTAGCAGATTTCCTGGTGAATTAGATGCAGCCAAGCGATACATAAAACATACTTAAGTTGAAGAGAAACATATGTCAGTTTTCTAAGAAAGTTCATATTTTTTCAAATAATGTCGCTTACTTTTGTTGGGAGCTTTTCTGAATCCTTTATGAAGATTTCAGGTTAATTTTATTTAGGGTACCTACTTCTAGCGAGAAATATTACTGTGTTTTATCATATATAGTACTGGCAGGATTTAGGCACCTAACTGCCCTTAATTTTCTAGGCACATGTATGAATTTTTAATAGTGTATGACTGGTGCCGCTGATAGTTGTGTCTATACTGCCAGATGTCAATCATTTTCGCTTGACTTGGAATCGATCATAAAAGCTTTCTTTCAATAATAATTAGACTTTTATAAGGGAGATTCTCTGTAAACTCGCCATTTTTCACACGAAATCTGTCCAGGCACGGGTGTTTGAAATGTTCGTATAATTATAATACTATTGCTCAGAAAATGAATCTATTGCTTTGGTTTGAAAGAGAGCCAATTGAAATTTGTGTTTTTCTGATAAATCATGATAGGGGGTAAATCTCCTGCCTAGTTATACTAGGCAGGGGACTGTGTTTTTGCTCTTTGTTGTGTAATATCTGCAAAACTATTGGAACATAATCAGTTACGAGACGACCTATTAAATTTAGGAAAAAATCGTGGACATAACTAATATGTTTTATAGTTAAATTAATTGACATTAATAAAATCACTTCCAAGAGGACTGTTTTCGCAACGACCCTGATGCACACTTTCATCACAAATGTGGCTCTCAAACTAAGCAAATTAGCGTTTCAACACCGTTCTCGGAAATATCGGCAAATTCACACTAAGTACTTTAAACTTATTGCCAAATAGTATAGATTTTTCGTATTACAGAGTTGAATTTGTTGCAGGGGACTGTTTGAAAAAACACTGGACAGAATTTACATGACAATTTTAAGTTTTTAGAAATTCGTAATTATACCTTATTTCATAAGAAAAATACAGCTTCATTATTCTATTTTTTAGATATTAATTGCCAAATTTATGTAGTGTTCATAGCTTTTTTGAAAAGAGTTAGACTTAGGGATTGGGACATCCAGGGGACTGTTTTTGGCGCTGACATGATTTCTAGAAAAAAAATTAAATTGGTATCACTCCAAGTACAGTTGGGCCACTAAGTATTAATGCTTTACTTGTATTAAGAGTGATAATTACTTTATTACACTTTATTATTTTTAAAATAGTCAGTCCGGACAGCCAATTACCAGTTTACCGAGAATCGCCCATGACCATTCGTCACGCACAGAGGCCAAATCGCAGTTTTATACAACAAGATTTTCCTTATTGTGACCGTTAAAATTTGTTTATAGAAACGTCCTCAATTCATTACGACTAAGATTAGCATTAGTAGGGCATATGTTTATCGAGATATCAAAATACCACTGACTGTTCAGATTATGAACTATATTGTATAGTGTTAATTTTTAAAATCTTTTCTTGTATTTAGAAAAATATTTATTTGTATGTGTGTTGGACCTTAAGGTCACAGTCGCAAAACGTACAGCTACTATTTTTCAAACACTAATGTCTTCGGTTAATAAGTAAAAGCAAGAACAATTGCTAAGGCAGTAAATACCGAAAAGCACTTCAACTTGCAATTCTTACAAAGTTACAGTCGCGTTTTTTCCTCTTGTGGGGCTCTGCCTATCTGGAATACTCGTAACGCAGCTGTAGGCTAAAAGTATAACAAAATGAAGGGCATATCTTCACACGGTTAGGTAAAAATGTTTTTCTGAAATGTGAGAAGCCGGCATCCATACAACTTACAGCATTTAAAAAATGTTCCTCGAAGTTGCTCGATTTTTACAGAAAACTTTTGGAAAATCGTCTGTTCTTCTGCCCTTTATAGTGATTCAGGTAATTTTTTAATCACACTTACTGGAAACTGGTAAAATCGTTTAAAAGTCCGGATAGAATTTTTTTTTGTGATGCAGTGAAATTTTCTTAGAGGGCGTATGAAAAACGATTATCGAGTAACATTTAAAAAAAAAACCCACACAGTGGTGTAGTGGTGAAGACGCTGACCTTTCACACCCAAAGGTACAGGGTCAAACCTGGCTCCGGTCGGTGAATTTTCAAGGTGCAGAAAACCGACAGTGTCCATGTCGTATGATTATGCCGCATGCAAAAGATCCTTCGAGTTTTCGTTAGGGATAGAGTACCGCTTTGCAAAGTTAATTTCATAAAACTGTTTCGGATGGAATAGAGCCCAGCAGCCTCCATCTAGCAGGAAAACTAGACGTCTAACTTTTCGTGGCAATGGCTTTCGCGGTTGGTGGGGCCACACGAAGGAATCATTGCTGGTCTCGGGAAATGCATTAGGACTGCATATTAGGGTGTATGACGATTTTTTTTGTAAATACAAAATTTCAAGTTAATAAAAAGTTGTCATTGTGACAAAAAAAATTTAGATTGAAAAATATTTAGGTCTATTGGGATTACTATGAAGTTTCAAGTTTTTCAGCAAAAACGATGATTTTTAAAAAAGAAATTATACATTATGTGTTTAGCAAAATAATTATTTAATTTAAATATGAATCAATTTTGCTATTTCAAAGCGCTGTACTTCAGTGTTCGTACTATTAATGCAAAAATAAAAATAATTTTGTAGGATGGGTAAATACTCTAAAATTATGACGGACTAGCAAAAATGTAAGGTTTTTCACATAACTTTTCTTGGAAACCTAAAAGTTCAAATTTAGCTACAATGCATTTTTTATTGATAGATGAAAAGTAATCTATCTAATCAAGTAGTCCATTTTTGCACTTAAATAATTATTTTAGCTTTACACATAATGTATACATTTTTTCAAAACAGCATCGTTTTTACTAAAATACTTGAAACTTCAAGGTAATCCCGGCATACCTAAATATTTTTCAATAAAAAAAAATGGTAGCAATGTGTGCGTTTGTGTAAACATAGTGACAACTTTTTACCAACTTGAAATTTTAAATTTCCAAAAAAAAAAACTGATACACCCTACTGCATATGGTTAGGCACCACGTTTGAAACAGTAAATTTTTTTTAAATGGGTAGAACTCATTATAGACATGACATAGCTTCAATTTCAGCAAAACTGATCAAATAGTAGAACTCATTTTTTCACATGCACTGCATTTCATAATTATTTAAATTTATCGAGAGACTCATCGCTCTGAGTCTATAATAAATAACTGTTTCAAGAAGTAGCAGATACAGCCAAAGCGCTTCTCGAACCAAATTTGAAATCTTAAGAAACATTGCCGTAGCCAAAGCAATGCTCTCACGTCACCAAGTGATAAATACATATTAGGGTCTGGAAGGATAAATTGGCCATGAAGTAAAGTAGTCATACAAGTAAATCACGCTGTAGTTTTTAAATGAATATCCTAAAAGTCGTTTACTTTTAATCTTAGAATTTAACAATAAGAAATTAAGATTTGAGTTCAAAATTTTAATCATAGCAATATTTTTTTTTACTGAAACATTTTCGAATCTGACCAATATTTAACTTCTCTGAGAACTGCTATTTATTACAATATAATTCGCTGCGAAGATAGCTAAGTAACAATTTGTCCTTAATAGCTAAGATGGATTCATTTTATAAATATCTTCGAACAACTTAAGTATGATTAGGTTAAGTGGCCATACGTTCCAATTCACATAAATTCGTCTTTTAAAATCACTTTATCTTACAATAATCCATGACTTGGTACCAATTATGTACGAACTTTTAGTCTAGTAGTATTGGCAACCATAACTTCATGAGAAAAATATTTTGAAAAAAATATTGCATAAAATATATTTGCATAAAATAATGAACTTCGTACGAGTCTTAATGCAAAAGTGGGATTAAAAGATACACATTCGAAATTAAATACTGCATTTAAAAAAACTTACCATGCATTTTAGTAAAACTAATTCTGCAAATTTGCCTGTTTTTGCTCTTATTCTTTAAAAAGGGAAAGAAATGCATGCAATTCTAAATAACCCATTTCCAGATTATGATAACGTTTACGCAAAAATGTAATTTATTACTAAATCAAAGGTTACTCCAAGCGTGCTCTATATTAAAGGCAACTGTATCTTTGAAAACGTCATGCTTTTTCGTTTTTATTAAAGAACATATTTCAGTGAATTTAATTGGAACAAATATATATATATATATACACTGAAGTGACAAAAGTCATGGGATACCTCTTACTATCGTGTCGGCCCTCCTTTTGCCCGGCGAAGTGCAACAACTCGACGTGGCATGGACTCAACAAGTCGTTGGAAGTCTTCTGCAGGAATATTGAGCCATGCTGTCTCGATAGACGTCCATAATTGTGAAAGCGTTGATGGGGCAGGATTTTGGGCACGAACAGACCTCTCGATGGTGTCCCATAAATGCTCAATGGGATTTATGTCGGGCGATCTAGGTGGCCAAATCATTCGTTGGAATTGTCTAGAATTTTCTTCAAACCAATTGCGAACAGTTGTGGCCCGGTGACATGGCGCATTGTCATCCATAAAAATCCCATCGTTGTTTGGGTACATGAAGTCCATGAATGGCTGCAAGTGATCTCCAAGTAGCTGCACATAAGCATTTCCAGTCAATGTTCGGTCCAGTCGCACTAGAGGACCAAGTCCATGCCATGAAAAAACAGCCCACACCATTACGGAGCCACCACCAGCTTGAACAGTGCCTTGCTGACAGTTTGGGTCCATGGCTTCGTGGGGTCTGCGCCACACTCGAACCCTACCATCGGCTCTTACCAGCTGAAATCGTGACTCATCGGACCAGGCCACGGTTTTCCATTCATCTAGGGACCAACCGATATGCTCACGTGCCCACGAGAGTCGCTGCAAGCGATGTCGTTCTGTCAGTAAAGGCACTCGAGTCGGTCTTCTGCTGGAATAGCCCAAGAAATCCAAATTTCTCCGCACAGTTCTAGCAGACACGTCCATTGTACGTCCCACATTGATTTCTACGGTGATTTGACGCAGTGTTGCTTGTCTGTTAGAATTTACGACTCTTTGCAGACGTCGCCGGTCTCGATCTTTAAGTGCAGGCGGTCGACCACTGCGCTGTCCATGGTGGGATGTTATGCCTGAAATTTCATACTCTCGGCACACTCTTGACACAGTGGATCTGGGAATGTTGAATTCTCTAACGATTTCCGAAATGGCATGACCCATGCGTCTAGCTCCAACTAACATTCCGCGTTCAAAGTCTGTTAATTCACGTCGTGCGGTCATCATCACGTTAAAACCTCTTCACATGAATAACTTGAACAGAAATGAAAGCTCTGTAAAAGCACTGCGCATTTATACCTGTTCTATGCGATGCTACTGCCATCTGAAAATTTGCATATTGCTATCCCATGACTTTTGTCACTTCAGTGTATATATATATATATATATATATATATATATATATATATATATATATATATATATATATATATATATATATATATATATATATATATATATATATATATATATGGGTGATTCTACGATCAATGCGTTTTTTGTGTCCCCAAAGAAAAAATAATCTGTTTAATTTCAAACTCATTATATCACTAGTCGCCGCTATTTTTACGATTGTAGTGGCAAGGACCAGATGGTATTCCAATTTTTGGGGGTTTTATCGATACCAAGGGAAAATGCGTTGTCAGGGGAGTGACACTATTGGCAGAATTCTGGTTTGATTTACCATTATTTCACTTACTTTTCCGTGTATAGTCAGAGTATGGACTCATTTCTAAGAGACCTCTGTGTTTAAAAAAATTCGCGTTGTAATATAATAAAAAAATAATGTTGAGAACACGGCAGGTTGCATACAAGTCGCACCGCAGTTCCTAAATAAAAATACTTCCCGTCATATTAACGTTCATTCAAATTGCATTCACAAGGGTAATTAAGATTGAAAATGAATTTTTTTATGCTTATAACATAGTTTTAATGTGTATTTAGCCTTTTGAGGAACAAAACTGCCTGGGGAGTGACGCCAGAGAAGTGACAAAATCTCACATTACCTATAAAAACAGCATTACGCGTTCTAGGTACCCAAACTTCATACTATCCGTGATGTCTGCACACAATAAGCTTTACATTATGCTTACGCACATTTAGGTAACGATTAAATATAAAAACTTATACGTACCAGGGGAAATACAACAGCGACAGGCGCAGTACGCTTTTCGGCACTTTCAACTAGAACCGATGCAATAATATTCGAATTTTTTTGAAACCACTTAGCTTGCTTTTAAGTTTACTCAGTATTACTCTGGTAATTCGCAGTCAAAGTCATCCTTATGCATTTTTAATGCTAACTTTCAGTCTTTGAAATTCGCCAAGTGAGGGTGATACTGTTGTTATGGCACGTGAAAAAAGTTATTTTTTATTATAAAAATAATTATTTTTATAATGTTTATTGATGAAATATGTTTCTATATACATCTACGTGTATAACTATGGTAAAAAACATTATGCCAAGTTAGTAAAATTTGACTATCGAACATGTTTGTATAAAAACTAGTATTTGGACAGGCCAGGGGAGTATACATTTAGGACTATTTTTAGCCGTTAATGCTAAAATAAAATAGTTGTAGTGAATTAATTGGGTGGTTCATATAAAAGATAATAGTCTTTGACGATTAAGCATACTAAACATTATTTTACAACCAGTTTCACATGAAGTATTTCCATATATATATATATATATATATATATATATATATATATATATATATATATATATATATATATATATATATATATATATATATATATATATATATATATATATATATACATATATATATATATTACGGTGTTCCAAAAAACCGAAAGTCGGAATTTTGTAACGCATACCCTCTTATTTTTTTCCTTTTACATCAAAACAATTGTAAAAACAGTTTCATGCAATTTGAACAACGGTAACCCATGCCGACTTGCGTCCGAAAGTGCGAACTAGCCCTTTATCACTAGGCCAAATCGAAAAAAACTTTTTTCGGAAATTCAAAATTTCATGTTGATAAAACTCTTCCCCTAGTTTCCAACATGTTCCAAAAAATCATTTATCCAAATAATAAAATATTTAGGTACCCCAAATGAGGCTTAAAATTCATAATTTTCTTCACAAAATAGCTTTTTTTCTATGTATTTTGTAAACAACGGAAGATAAATTTTAAGAAATTACCAAGTTGAAAACTATGAAGCAAAAAATTTTTCCATTTTAAATACTACTACATTTTTTTATTATTATTATTCATCTGAAAGTACACATTCACAAAGAAGTCAGCATTTATTCAAATTTTTTTAAAGAAATTAGGTTCCCAGCACGAGGCATAAAATTTATATGTTTTTTTTTTAATATTAGATTTTTTCTATATATTTATTGCATCATTTGTGAATTTTAAATTGCAGATACACTTAAAAAAAAATATCAAGTCCCAAAATCACTGAAGAACAAACTTTCAAAACAGCATTTGCAGATGAATAATAAAAAATTGTTGTAATGGAATGTGTGGCAAAGTGAAATAGCAGGGCAAAGTGAAATAGTGAAATATTTTCCCAGCTTGCAGTGTAACCTATCTAGAAATAGTTAAGTACACCTAGACAGATACTTAATTCCTGTCAAAAAAAAAAAAAAAATATATATATATATATATATATATATATATATATTTATATATACAGGGTGTCCACTCCAATCGTGGACCAATAGCTAATTTCTAAACCGTTAGAGATAAGCATAGAGTTTATTTAGGAAAAAATCTCCAAATTACGAAAGGAATTTTGGGTCTATTCAATGTTTTTCAAAAAATCAAATTTTGAAAGAGTTACGAAATTTAAATTTTTATACAGCCCCCCAGTCCTACCAATCATATTTAGTAAAACATTCTTGACACTGTAAAGTTTAAAACTAAAAAAAAATCACTCTTCTACCACAAAAATTGACCGAGTTATGACGTTTTGAAAAATCAAGATTTTGAAGGATTTCACATACGGTCCCTTAAGTGATCTCTCGATGACGTCATGAAATAATGCAAAATCTTGATTTTTCAAAACGTCATAACTCGGTCAATTTTTGTGGTAGAGGAGTGATTTTTTTTTAGTTTTAAAGGTTACAGTGTCAAGAATGTTTTACTAAATATGATTGATAGGATTGGGGGGCTGTATAAAAATTTAAATTTCGTATCTCTTTCAAAATTTGATTTTTTGAAAAACATTGAATAGATCCAAAATTCCTTTCATAATTTGGAGATTTTTTCCTAAATAAACTATATGCGTATCTCTAACGGTTTAGAAATTAGCTATTGGTCCACGATTGGAGTGGACACCCTGTATATGTCTTATGACATTTTTTTTCATATCTTAATTATATGTAATGCTGGGTAAAGTGGTCATAGTTAAAAAGTAGGTTTAACAACATTCTCAACTGACATGGTTCTTCTCTTCTAACCACTTAACTGTGACACATATTTCAGAAAAATGGACCAAAAATAGAAAAATTATTTGATTGTTTAGTCCTGTTCTTTATGCTATTGTAAAAGTAAGAATTTTTTTTTTTCACAAAACTAAATTTTAAGTGCAATAACTACTATATTTTTACAAACACATAAAACGGATTACATACACATATTACGGAATCAGAGCAATTAAACAAAATGTGGGATCGGACGTTATGAAAAAGAAAATGTTATTTGCAAAATGATTCACCGAAAAGTAACTGAAACTAAACGAGAAAGCAAAATGCTGTTTTTGTTCATCAATCCAATCGTGTCTTATTTATCTGAGCTGCTGACACACCTACATTCTCCGTCCCCTGACCAAAGTCGGAATCTGTGAAAAACAAGGACCTCTTATGATATCTGTGAAGAAAATCGAGAACTAAGTATCCTAAAGTAGAAAGGAATCTTGGTCGTCGTTAGCTTGGTCTTCCCAAAATAGACACGTTAATTTTCCCCCTGTCCAAAGCCAGTTCGAGTATCACAAATACCGCATTTTTATCAATATATATTTCCGTATGGTTAAGGCTTAAAAGCGCCAGTAACATTTCCTTTACAATATAAAAAAAAAACACCAAATATATAAAAGAGACCCCCCCCCATTCTGATATAAAAAATGGAAAAAAAATATATACATGATTAAAAAACATGGGAAAATATCTAGCCCAAACTGAAAATCCAGCATCAATCCTTGTTCATCAATCCAAGAGTGTCTTATTTACCTGAGCAGCTGACACACCAGCATTTTCTGCCCCCTGACCATAGTCGGAATCTGTGAAAAACTAGGACCACTCTAATGCCATTTGTTAAGAAAAACCAAACTAAGTGTCCTAAAGTAGAAACGAATCTATCTTGGGCTCCCCCAAATTGAAAAGTTATTTTTCTTCTCTGTCCAAAGCCAGTTCGGGCATCACAAATACTGCACGAAGCAGTTGCCCGAACTGGATTCTGGTTCAGTGGCAAGGGATTAAAGAAAATAACTTCATTTAACTATATTAAAAGTTCGTAATGGGCCAACTACGGTTCAAAGCTGACTCACAAATAATTTTAATCATATTTGATTTCCCAACTTCCCCATTTTCATTAAGGAAAATGCGTGGTAATTTTCAAAGTTTCACTAAACTTAGCAAGTTTTCTTCCCAGAATGTATTAAAAGATAACACCTACCCATTATGTAAATTTTCTTAATTTTATAGTAAAAAATATTATTTTAAAACACATTTTTTAAGAAATAATTTTTTATCGGAACACAACAGGAAAAAGCTAAAGCTAACATATCATTATACAGGAAAATACTTCTTGATCGAAAATTCTGAATTCTAATTTTTTCTACTAGATGAAACGGAAAATTGAATAAAAATAAAACCGAAAAATAAAAACGGAAAATTAATGATAAATGGGGAGAGTTTTCTGTAATATCTATCTAATGAAAATTCTAATAAACAAAAATTTTACTCACAAACTTAAACTTTTTTTTAGGCTTCGAAATGTTTCAAAAGCAAACGATACGAGATTTGGCACAAAACAAAGTATTGCATTTACTGAAATTTTTATTTAGAAACCGATCTCTTTACTGCTAAACTCGATCACAAAAATATTCGATTCATTTTTAAACTATACCATTTTATTTGTTGCATGAATACTTAACTTAATGAACCACTTTAACTCACAGTAAAGGTAAGTTTTTGTTTATAATTAGAAATGGGGTGTATCGAGATTCCTTGGAGTTTCGATGTGCAGGAACTGTTAAGTTTTTTGTGCAAAAGTGCTCTTTTCTTCCCGATCACATAACTATTCTTAATAATAAATAATGTCTATTTTCATTCAGACTGTAGATTGATTCTTAATGCCGAAATGACGGCAATCACTGCTTTTGTAATTCAAATTCACCACAAAAGTCAGAAACTGCCCCTCAAATCGTCACTAATTTTTTTTCACTAAAACATTCCTCTTCGTGTTAATTGGCAGTAAAACTGACGTACTACCAAAGACCCTACTAAGCATTAAAAGTTTCTCTTCTTTAAATGTCTTTCTTCATTGATGACTCGTACTCTGTATCTTATCATCTAGTAGATACATTCTAGATGACCAAGCAGAAAATTAATCTCAGTTTTCAGTTCGAAATCACTATTAAACTGCGAAAAATTATCTAAATGGTCACCAGAAAATTCACCGCCTTTCAGTTCTCCATTGTCTGCTTCGAGTTATACAATCAGGCTTTCTTCACAATCTTCTTATATTTGACGATTTTCTTTACCCAAGAGGCGTCTACTAGTCACTCTTAAAATATCATCTGGTCACTTTTAGACGCTTCTTGTTAAGCTGATTTCTTCTTGTTGACCGAATTGGTCACGCAATTGGTTGATAGTTTGAAATAATTACTACAAAACCGAAATATAAAACCAGAATCGGTCACAAGAAATAAACTTTTCCTCTTTCAGAGCTCTGGACGTTATTGAGTTGATTTTCTTTACCAGGGTATGTCTACTGGTTACTCTTAAAATGCCATCCGGTCCTTTTTATAGGCTTCTTGTATGGTTGAGTCCTTCTTGTTGACCGAATCGGAAACATATTGGCTTGATAGTTTTAAATAATCACTACCAAACCGAGATACGTTTCCAAAACCGGTCACAAGAAATAAATATTTTTCTTCTTTTACGTTCTGCATGTTATTGAGCAATAATCTCTTCTTCAGATATCTCCTACATATTCAACATGGTAAGCTTTAAAGCTAATAATTACATCTGCCTTACTATGCACAACTCGTGCCACTTATAGCTTTTCTGTCCTTCCATATTCTATTAATAGTCGCTGGACTCCGAACATTTCGTAAAGCATTTCTCTCAACTGTTTTTAGTGAAGATATTCGTTTTTTATAATCTTTGAAGCATTTCAAAACCCAAAAGCATCTTTTAACTTCTTATTGAAAGTTTAGTAATTGAAATTTTCATCTGACAATAGGCGATTAAAGCTTGAAATACGTTGAAAGCATTTCTTCTTGTTAACAGCTAAGCCGGGTTTGTTTTGTAGAGTATTCTAGAAAACTTAAGTACGATTGAGTTAAGTAGTCATAAGTTCGGCTTATCATAAATTCCTCATTAAAATTCACCAAACCTTAACTAATCAGACATATATTTGCTAAATATTGATTTTACTCAGCAAAAACTATTTCCAATTTAAGTAAGTTTCTAACGTTCTAGTGAGCTTTAAAAGATAAGATTTTAAATGAAACTAAAGCAAAATTGTATTCTTATAAATATTATTATGCTAAATATTAATATTCAAATTTCAGTATAAAACTAAAATAATTTTGTTGATTAAAAGTACTGCTATATAAGAGTATTTCGTTAATTAGAAAAACTTTTTTTAAATAAAATAAACTTTGTCTGACCCGTGTTTGGATGTTATATGTTTCTATAAACTCCAAACGTACCAAAAATTAACATTTTTTTACGAAATAGAAAATTTATATTTTAGAAACTCTAAATGTGTGACATTAATATATCCTAGCAGCTTGAGTTTATTAAACTTAAGCTGCTAATTAATTTCTTTGAATTTCCCAAAAAATCGAAAAATGAACCGAAAATCAAATGATTTAACTTTTGTTTTCTCACGTTCTTACAAAACCAAAATAGGTAAAGTGCACAAACCATAGATATTTTAAACACATAATCTTAACTTATTTACAAGTTAAGTATTTAAAATCATATTTTGATAATACTTTACATAACATTTAAGAACATTTGATTTATACTATTATTCTAGTTCTATACACAATAATGGTACAATCCAATTACCTACTAACAAGCACCCAACGAGAAAAATAACTTTGTTTGCCCCCACATTTTGGTGCACCAATTGTAATAGTTCTTGGATTATCAAAATTTTTTTTTGTTATTATAAAGTTCTAGAGTTCTTGTATTTAATATGTTAAGTATTAATTGAGACCTACTGCCGTGCAGTGCGGTACTTATTTAGATCATATAAAGCATTTTTTACTAAATGTTCAATACAATTCGTCAAGTGTGTGCAGCGCAAAGTGGATGGGGCAAAGTGAAATAGTTTATTTGTTGTACTCATTCATTTATTTGTTAAATCACTTACGTATTACTTCCTTTACGTTCCTTTATTTTTTAATTCACTTGTTTCTTCACTAAAGCAAATGAAGAAACAAGTGAATTGTTGAGCAAATTGCTATTGTTTTTTTTTTTTTTTTTGGACCTCAAACGTCGTGAAGCCCCTTTTTCAGCTTAGCAGCTTTCTGGCGTGGCGAGTTTCGGTGCGGGGGACCTCGGGGGACGTCTGTTGAGTGGCCCGGTCGTCACCAATATGTGGCGTATAGATGTGTGTCCCTGGCGGTATATAATCCGGGGACCTTTATGATGGTAACTCAGCGCTTGAACCATTTTGGCTCGGGGCGAAGTTATGTACTCTCGGATGTACGCCACACACTTATGCAATTCGTGGGAGAAACATAATTTTAATTCGAGATGTCAAAATTCAAATTAATTATTGTTTTTCTAAATTATTTACCATGTTATTCTCACTCGTTTAACTTTTATCATGCATTAATTAATTAATTATTTTTTTAACTCTGTAATTAATTGTTTTATTAAAAATTTATTTATTCTTTAATTTACACGTTCATTTGATGAAAAATATTTTAAACAATCTTAAAAAATATTTCATTACCAAAATACTTAAATTTTCGCTTTGCCCCATGGTTTCTTGAGGTGAAAAATGTTCAGTTTTTGAAGGTACAAAATAACTACCAAATACAATTCTCTAATTTTCTTATTTTAACACATGTACGTCAACTCAACTGTTTCACTTTGCCCCACATGCCCCCACTGCGATTGATTTTTTATATTAATTATAAAGAATGAAAATTAAAACAACTGCGATTAAATAATCTCACTGCAATGCTATTTTGAATAATTTTATAACGAATTAAATGTTTTTAAGTGGTCAAATACTGTTACATTTACCTTACCAAAAGCAAAATATTTGTGTGCGTTAGCGATAAAAAAATATATAGCCAATATATATATACGCAATCGTTTAAAAGTTCTTGCTTGATATTAGCAGTCAGAGACGATTCTTATATGACACTGCTCGATTTCATTTCAAAACATCAAACAAATGAAGTACCTTTTTTTTTTGTGCATAAGCACAAAATAAATAAATAAATAAATAAAATAAACACTACGTCTGATACTGGTATCGAAGGCGCTCTATGACTACTATGACATACTAATGATTAACTTTGAAAAATCGTGCTTGTGAAGGCAAATATATGCCCATTCATAATTTATCTACACACATTTAGCATTATAGGTAGACTAACAATACAAATGATTCAGAACACTTGCAATTCGTGACAATTAGTATTAGACAAGTTTTTTGATAAATTTACAGCAGTAACTTTTTTATTCAATTAAAAAAATAAATAAATAAAAAAGAAGGGACATTGTCATTTTTGTTCACTAGTAATAACTTGATTTACTGAGATGCTGCAACTATTTTCATCCCTTCCCCCTCTCAAAAAAAATAAAAAAAGAAGAAGTAGAAACACACGAACTACAAAGCAAAAGTTTTCCTACTCTTTTAAAAATGCTCACACATTTTACATAATATATTTCACGGCCACGTGCCAATGCCAGTTTTTGATGATGTTTTCTATTTAATATCAAAAACTGGAGGAGCACGGAAAAAAGGAGAACAGTCTGGTTGGATCTCTTAAAGGAAGCAAAGACCCACAAGGGGCTGTCGAGAAAGCTGTGATTAATTTTAATAATCGAATCGTGTTTATGCTTTCCGTTAGTGGTCACGCTACAATATGAAACATACTTTAGAGAAAGATAAATCAAGTTAGACTTTAGCTTATAACTAATTTGATTTGAAAACGGCCCTCGCCATCCCACACCGTCCTGACATCACATGTTCTCTTGTGTATTTGCTGCACACTTTCTAACGATTTTTGAAGCAATACTGACACTTTTTTGTCAGTGTATGACGTTACGTAACGATTGTTTTATCTTAGCAAGGCAAAAAAGCTAAATATTTTCATAGAGAAAAAGCGTATTTAAAGAAAAAAGTTAATAAAATATTAGAAGATGCAATGCTATTTTAAAACATTCAAAAAAAAAACGATTTGCCCTATCTTATCCTTATTTTTACATCTGTAGATTTATTAAAGCAGAAATATGGCTTTAAAATGGATAAAGTAGTCTGAGAAGCTAAGTCCTAAGTACTATAATCTAACTAGTATATTTACCTATTTTCAGGATAGCCTTTCAGTTTTAATAAAAATCTCATATAACGATTCCTTTGGGTATTCCTTTCATTCGTTTTTTTTTTCATACGAAAAAAAAATAATAATAATTTTACTGCTATTAACAAGATATGCTGCATTAAATACACAATTTTCGCATTACATATAGCACACCGAGAATGAAAGGGGCACATCTTTAATGCTGAGCTAATTTAAAAAGTGCCCTCGGTGTCAATGTGACTTGTGTTTTCTGTTTCACGATTAACAAGTGGTATCAAGCTCAAATTTTATATGTCGTGCAGAGGCAATAGAAGAAATACATTTCAAACTGTGGAAAAATGTACTAATAATTGAATTAAAATCTAAAATTAATATTATTTCTTGGCAGAACATTCGCATGATGTGTGATGAATCAATAATCAATAGTGACACATCGTTAACATTTCATAGTTTGGAAGAAAACCAACCAGTAAACAGAGCATGAGGATAAATGTTTTGCTTATATTATACTGTTTGAGAAAAAAAAATAAGTTAAAGTATTGCGTAAAACCTTAATTTTCTCCTGGACTGTATTTCATTGTGCTTCTAATTCTGTTCATCACTTCTGCTTTTGGGCTGCGATATAAGTAGCGGGATGTATTTGTTTAATCAACTTATACAATTTTTCAGCTGATCTTAAAGGAACAAGTCGTTACTAATTTAGTTCTGAATTATTTATTCCCACACTTGCTGAACCTATATTTAAAACATCTTACAATCCAGTCAAATTGTACAAAAAAGAAAAGGACCAAAAATCGCAAATCACGATGTAGTTCTGAATTCTTAATATGTTGTTTGGGTCCCTTAGGTAGTGTAAATCTAAGTTTGCACCTTTCTAAAACCTGTGGTCGCTGCGAAACTCGTGTAAAACTGCGAAAATTTCGGACATTTTTCAGTTTTTCCTTTATAACTCCTCAACTATGCAACTTTTGATGATTTATGACAACAACCATTTTAAAGAACACTAAATTTGCAACAATTTAAGCTCAAGTGGAGATCTGTAGGACGTATAGTTTAGGAGATATCGTACTTTGAAAAATGGAGTTTTTTTGCGAAAAGTGAAAAAATTATGCTTCTATGATATTTTAGAGCAAATATCGACATAAATTCCTATTCTACAATACAAAAAATGCACATGTAATTACAGCACATTTAATCAGCTTTCATTCAAGCCCAAACAGTAGTCTGTAGGTTCAATATTTTATTTAAAATCGCGAAATATATATATTTAAAATTTTGAGGAATGAGCAAAATCGTTTCCTAATAAAAATAGGAGGGTAGTAGACAGTAAAAAAATCGTAGAAGGGTATTAAAAGGGTAACACTGTATTAAAATGTTATTTTAAAAATTAAAAAATAACTTTACAGGTCATTTTCACTCATTTTTTTGCCATTTTTATAATGGTTCCTGTTGGCTGTGGTCTTATCCTGACTGTTTTCAGATTTTGCCCTATCACTCCTGAACTATGCAACTTTTGATGAAGCGTGTGCATACCCATTTTGAAGAACACTAAATTTGCAACTATTTAAGCTCAAGTGGAGTTCTGTAGGACGAATAGTTTAGGCGATATTCAACAGTTTGTTATTTTTTGCGAAAAATGAAATAAATATGCTTCGATCATATTTTGAACCTAATATTGGCATAAATTCTTATTATATAAGACAAAATATAGACATTTAATTACAGTACATCTAAGCAGATTTCATTTAAGCCTAAAAAGAAGGCTGTAGGCTCAATATTTCAATTACAATTGAGAAAAAACAAATTTTCGAAGATTGAAATTTTTTTTGAGAAATGAGAAAAATTGCTTTCTAATAAGAATAGGAGAGCACTGGACAACAGAAAAATGCATAGAGTTGTACAAAAAGCCTAACACTGCATTAAAATATTATTTTCATAATTAAAAGAAACCTTACAGGTTAATTAGCTCAATGTTTTTTTTTATTATTTTGAAGGTCATTGTTAGCTGTGGTCATATCCCGAAGCTGAAGCAAAGGAAGGATGTCTTTCTTTTGTCTCAAGATGTTTGTCTAAATACGGGAAGTAGTCAGGGGGCTACGGAAAAAGAAACTGCATTTTGTGATAAAATCATGAAACTTTTTAGGTTTGTAGACATTGTGAATACAAATAATTTTAGAATGGGAGTCAATCGGAAATCCAACCCAAACCCCTCTTAGCGGCCATTTTTGGTCCAAAACTAGAAATGGCGCTCTTTTGTCATTATTATTACTGTTTTCTTCTTAAATCATTGACGATGTCCATAACATAGGCGTTTGTTCTATTTTTTATTGTTTAAAGCTCCATTTAAAGACTAACTTTAAAAATAACCACCCAAAAGGGTGCTTTTCTTTAGCAAACCGATATTTTTTAAGAATAAATTCGTGGAAGTGAATTCCCTCCCCCGATAAATGCATTAATGGTTGAAGAGCGTATAAATATACATTAAATTAGTGTTAAATTAAAGTAGGGTGCCGGTTATCCGGATCCTAATTGACCGAACTATCCAATTATCCAGTCATGATACCTCTCTTTTTTATGACTAAGCACACATCATCAAAAATGTTCCCAAGGGTACTACAGAAGCATGAGAACTTGAGGGGAAAGTTAATGTCAAAATAGCATAACTCTAACAAAATGAAACTTAAATTTTCAATTTCAGAAATTTTGAATTTTTATTTTAAATTTATTTTTCCTCTTATTTTTATTATCGTTGCCGTTGTTGATTTTTTTTTCTTCAACTATGGTCGTTCATTAGATGACGAATATTTTCCAGTGACTGTTTATCATTGGTAACATGCGACATTGTTCATTTATTCCGGTAAATGCTATTTATATGGATTGAGATTAGGAAAGATGGTCATATTGTTACAAGTTAGGATTTATCAGAGTCGTGTGGTTTTACATGTTCAAAAGTATTCTTAAATGCATTTATTTTAATTTCGTTTAAGTATTAAAGTCTGAAAGTTTAAATGGCAAGTACCCGAAGAAATGTTGTTTTCACCAAAATTTTTACAACAGATATTAAAGGGATTAAATTTATTTTCTGTCCGAAATTAACTCCAAAAAATCTATTGTGCCCTGCAGCAACTTTAAATGCATCAGACCTGTACCGAGGGTATGAAACAATGTCCGAAAATCTGTCAAAACTGGCAAAATTAAGGCAAATTGTCAGACTTTGTAAATGTAGCTATATTTAAATTTGAAAAGTTATTTGTATCGGAAACATTTATTGAAAAGAGGAATAAGTGGCATAAATCTTGTAGTTTGATGTATAACAGTCCAAAAGTCAGAAGAGCTGAAGAAAGAAAAGAAAGGAAAACTTTGAGAGAAAGTTTCAGTTCAACAGAAGAGAAAGAAATGAACTTCATCCTTTCCAGATTTGTGTTTTTTTTTGTGATAAGCCTGGTAAAAAGGAGCAGGAGTTACATCTAGTTCTGACGAAATCAGTTGTCAAAAAATACGAAATTGCGTGTTGATAAAAGGAGATAGAAGCTCACTGTGCTGAGTTGGACAAGCTGACATGATAGCTTAAGAATGCAAGTACCACCTTACTTGTTGCAGGACAGCAAATGATTGTTCTGACGTGAAATGCTTATTCGTTAATTGAATTAATTGCCCTGTTATCGAGAAATTTCTTACATGCAAGATGTTAGATTTAACAAAGATGATAAGTATCCAGTTTTTAGTATGTTCGCTTTACTAAAATATTATTCAGAAAGAACATAAAACTTATGCTACAACATAATTTATCATTCATAAACAGATTTACTAATGATGTTCACAATACTAGGCTAAGAAAAAAAAATATTATTACACTTTGGACATGGACATTTTTTTCTACTGGACTCTGCAAAGCATCAGTTAAACAAATTGAAAAATATAAAACAACATATCCTTCATTTCAGGACCGGTGTTTTACAGCTGCCGCGCACGATAATTTTTATTGTAACTCTAGCATAGTACAACAAGTAATGACTCTTTCCATGGAACAAGCAGTTTACAGTTCGAAATCACTATTAAACTGCGAAAAATTATCTAAATGGTCCCCAGAAGATCCACCGCTTTTCAGTTCTCCATTTTCAGCTTAGAGTTATACAATAAGGCCAGGGTATGACTACTGGTTACTCTTAAAATGCCATCTGGTCCTTTTTATAGGCTTCTTGTAGGGTTGATTCCTTCTTGTTGACCGAATGGAGAACATATTTGCTTGCTAGTTTTAAATAATCACTACCAAGCCAAGATATGTCCATCCAGTCGGTCACAAGAAAAAATAGTATTCTTCTTTCAGAGCTCTGGACGTTATTGAGTTGATTTTCTTTACCAGGGTATGTCTACTGGTTACTCTTAAAATGCCATCCGGTCCTTTTTATAGGCTTCTTGTATGGTTGAGTCCTTCTTGTTGACCGAGTCGGAAACATATTGGATTGCTAGTTTTAAATAATCACTACCAAACCGAGATATGTTTCCAAAACCGGTCACAAGAAATAAATATTTTTCTTCTTTTACGTTCTGCATGTAATTGAGCAATAATCTCTTCTTCAGATATCTCCTACATATTCAACATGGTAAGCTTTAAAGCTAATAATTACATCTGCCTTACTATGCACAACTCGTGCCACTTATAGTTTTTCTGTCCTTCCATATTCTATTATTATTCGCTGGACTCCGAACATTTCGTAAAACATTTCTCTCAACTGTTTTTAGTGACAATATTCGTTTTTGATAATCTTTGAAGCATTTCAAAACCCAAAAACATCTTTTAATTTCTTATTGAAAGTTTAGTAATTGAAATTTTCATCTGACAATGAACTTCAATGACAAAGAAATAAACTTCATCCTTTCCAGATTTGTATTTTTTTTTTTTTTTTTTGTGATAAGCCTGGTAAAAATGAGCAGGAGTTACATCTAGTTCTGACGAAATCAGTTGACAAAAAATACGAAATTGCGTGTTGATAAAAGGAAATAGAAGCTCACTGTGCTGAGTTGGCACAAGCTGACATGATAGCTTAAGAATGCAAGTACCACCGTACTTGTTGCAGGACTGCAAATGATTGTTCTGAGGAAAATGCTTATTCATTAATTGATTTAATTGCCCTGTTATCGAGAAATTTCTTACATGCAAGATGTTAGATTTAACAAAGATGATAAGTATCCAGTTTTCAGAATGTTCGCGTTACTAAAATATTATTCAGAAAGAACATAAAACTTATGCTACAACATAATTTATCAATAAAAAACAAATTTACTAATGATGTTCACAATACTAGGCTAAGAAAAAAAATATTATCACACTTTGGACATGGACATATGCTTACAAAGAAATCAAGCCTTGGATATGGGTTTATTACTTGTTGTCAGAGTCATTACTTGTTGTACTATACTAGAGTTATATTTATTGTAACTCTAGTATAGTACAACAAGTAATGACTCTTTCCATGGTTGTTGCAGGGGACTGTGTGAAAAAACTCTGGGCAGAACTTACATGACAATATTATGTTTTAGAAATACGTTATTAGATCTTATTTCATAAGAAAAATTTAGCTTCATTATTCTATTTTTAGATATTCATTGCCAAATTTATTTAGTGTTAGTAGGTTTTTTTGAAATACTATCTTTAACAGTCAGACTATGGGATTGGGACAGCCAGGGGACTGTTTTTGGTGCTTAGATAATTTCTAGAAAAAAAAAATAAATTGTTATCACTCCAAATACAATTGGGCCACAAAGTATTAATGCTTTACTTGTATTAAGAGCGATAATTACTTTATTACACTTTATTATTTTTTAAATACTCAGTCCGGACAGCCAATTACCAGTTTACAGAGAATCGCCCATATATCATCAAAAGTTATATAGTTTGGAAGAAATAAAGAAAAATCTTTAAAAAGTGTAGATAAGTCCACAGCCAACAAGAACCATCATAAAAAAAGCAAAACAATGAGCGAAATTGACCTGTAAGGTTTTTTTAAATCTTAAAATTATATTTTAGTACACGGTCACCCTTTTTATACCTTTCTATGCATTTTTGTTGTCCAGTGCCCTCTTATTCTTATTAGAAAACAATTTTTCTCATTTCTAAAAAAAATTAAACGGTTTGAACATTTGTTTTTCCGAAACTGTAGATAAAATATTAAACCTACATATTTCTGTTTTTGCTTAAATAAAAGCTGATTAAATGTACTGTAAGTGCAGCTCCGTTTTTGTCTTGTAGAATAGGAATTTATGTCGATATTTGGTCCAAAATGTGATCGAAGCATAATTTTTTCATTTTTCGCAAAAAATCACCAATTTTTGAAGTACGATATCTCCTACACTACTAGGCCTACAGAGCACTACAAGCTTAAATTTTTGCAAATTTAGTGTTCTTCAAAATGGGTGTTTATAGGTATCATCAAAAGTTGTATAGTTTTGGAGTTAGAAAGGAAAACATGAGAAAAGTCCGAAAATTTCGCAGTTTTTCGCGAGTTTCGCAGCGAGCACAGGTTTTAGAAAGGTGCAATGTTAGAGTTACAACTACCCTAAGTGACCCAAACAACATATTAAAAATTCAGAACTACATCGCGATTTGTGATTTTAATGTCTAATTTGACTGGACTATTAGGAGAACAAGAGAAATCATTGTGCTCTAAAACTACACGTTGCGTCCTGGAAAGGTTTCTAGCAATGACTTCAGGAATTCGCACCTGTTCCAGCGTGTAAAATTCTAGAAACATTCCAGTCTAATATCTAAATTATATTGTATATGGATTATACCTCCTTCTAAGCAGTACTGATGACTCCCTACACATACAGAAAAAGTATTCTTCCACTTGTATAAAACATATTTTTGTTTTAGACCTTTTAAAGATAAACTCAATCAGTCACTGGAAAGGTGAAATTAAGGTGACTTTCTTGCAATTAAAACATTTTTAGGTGAATCACTCGTATACAGTAGTCGACAGTAGACTCAAATTTCTTTGATTTGGTTTTAAACATAACACAGTTTTACATTTTAAAGCTAAATTAAAGGGGATAGTTAAAAACATTGTTTTAAACTCTGCATAACTTTTCGGTTAAGTTTTAAAAAAATGAGGAAATTGCTTCCTCAAATCTTGAATATTTTATCATTACTCGAAACCTGGACAAAAGTATAAGCTCAATGGCAAAAAATCCTAAATTACCGTAAAAAGTTTTTCGAATAAGTTAATTCAAAGCTTAGATCTGAATTAACATTGCTATTAGCTATCGCTGGGTGCTCTATTTTGAAAAAAAAATTATAACAAGCACTAGAATGCACTGCTGTTCAAAATTATAAAATTAGAAATATTACACTTTGGTACTATCACAAATTAATCCACTTAAATGTTATTTTTCAAAGTAAAAACTAATAATGGATTAGTCTTGAATGCAGCATAACTCACATTTAATAAAGCAATTACTGTAATTAAAACAAAATTTGAGACTCATTACGTGAAACCTGGACAAAAGTATTTAGTTTAAAAGGTAAAGATTTTAGATTACATTATATTTTCGTTTCATTCAGTTCATTTAAAGTCATAAGATGAAACAATGTTGCGATTAGTGACCGATGGGTGCTTTATTTTACTAAATTAAGCTCAAAAATAAAATATAAAATTAAAATCAAAATTCTTATATATGAATTCTGAATTTCTGGTTGAAGATATAATAATCCGGGGGGGGGGGGGTATATTTTGCTCGATGCATATTTTGCGTTTAATCTTGCACCCTCAGGGTCTAAGAGAGGAGATGTCAGCCTAGTCGGAAACTCTGGGCCTCTCCCTTTGGGAAACCCGGTACGGAAGCGAAATGGTTTTAATTTTATTATTTTTATGGGGGAACCAAGTAACCCGGTAACAAAGTTGACAAGGGACCGCCTAGGCTCTAGGCGGCCTTGTGCGTACCATATTGCTTTAAAAATGTTAGTTAGTCACCATTGTTAAAAAATATATATATATATCTCGGTTACTTGCTCGAAAAAAACTTTAGGATTTAAAAGTTATTAAATTATTTCAAAACAATCTTCCCGCCAATTAATCGGCAAAAATTTGGCGGATTGTTAATAATCAGTCTATTACTGCCAATCATTTAGCGCATCCCTACTTGGTACGAAATAGTTCACTAACTGAAACTAAACAGCTTAAGAAAATAGATAATATTTCCCTTTCTTTTTCATGAAACTCTTTAAAATTTAACAACCTTCTAAGCCATTAAATAACAAATAAATAAATAAATAATATGAGTGAAAAAAATGAATAAAAATAAAGTACGTCATGAAAATGTATTTGTAATAGCTATAGCCCAAATTATATGCAATAAAGAACTAGTAAAATATACTCGTAAATGTGCACTAAAAATGTTTCAAATGTGCACAAAATATATATTATAAACTAATTCGGAGTAAGGATGTTATTGATCGCAGTATTTTCATTTTTTCCCTATTTCCTTTAATGTTCACTACACAAAAGGGTCAGGTAGCAAAACATTTCTTTTCAGAAGACTCCAGTTTTAATGACGAAGTTATGATGGCTTCTACTAAAACCAAACTTGATTTTTAGCTGCCACTATTGTGAAATCTATTCAATTGCTGGACACAACACTCTGGGGAGAAGCTTATACCATACAAAAATAATACTACTGTCTGCAATCAAGCAAAAAACAACAAAAAAAAAACTTAATTAAAAATCAGGATTTTAAAAGCTTTATAAAAATCTATTTTGTGGATGCATTTTAGTTCTTTACTGTCTTAGCAGTCCATTGAATAAGGATATTCTGATTAAGGACATAGCATGGTAATGATATTTTACAACTAATACTAGGCATCTACTCCATTACTCCATATTATATTTATTACTATATTTATTACTTATAAATCCTTTGCAATGTAATAAATTTTTAATGAATCAAATCATAGTAATTAGTTCCTGTGATCACATATCAAAGAATATGAGCTTATTAGAAATATTTTTGTGGAAAATTGGCTGTTCCATAGAGCGGCTCTACTGTAGTAATAAAGAAAAAATTAAAAAAAATTTCCAAGCATACATATATATATATATCATAAAGAATGTTGTGTTAGCAAGTTATAAACACAATTTAAAATATTTTCGTACGCTGTATTTTTCCATTGAAATGCTTATAATCTGATTTATATTTTTTCTAAAACTTACACATGGGTGTTAAAAGTGCGATAATTCAAAAGTCGGAAAAATATGGAAATTAGTAAAATTTGTCTGCGACTTCCGTAATATCACGTTAGCGACGGTGAATATAAATGAGCTTCAACCGTTCTTATATATATTCCAACTAGTTAAACAAAACTAGAAGAACTTTTAGCTGTTTAAAGACACCAATTCCGAGGCTCCAACTTTTTTAAAAGACCATAAACAAATAGCACGAGCTTGTTTTTGCTTATAAATGAAACGAATCTGAAATCTTTTTTGTTTCCGTGCCTTTTTTTTTACTTTAGTAATAAGGTGTACTATTTGTATTAAGTAGAATAATCTAATATGTTGACTAATGAGTAATTATTTTTCTCTTGTAAACCTTTATTTCTGTGTTTGGTATGAGTTTAGTGTCAGAAAAAAGTAGCAAACTCTTTAGCACAATGCAGTGTTTAGATGGCGCATATCAGCGTTCATTACTTAAGGGAAAAAAATATACATATATGTGACATGATAGTCCAAATGTGCATTTTTAAGACTATGCTCTCGATCGGATTTTTTTTACACTACCCTATGCCTAAAAGTCTGAAAGAAAATTTTTAATATCCCAGCTTCGAAGCATTATTGGTTGAACAAAAAAATCGGGAGGAGGGGTGATTGCTATTGCTTTAAACAGTATTTAGCTTAAAATATTGCGAGGAGCACATAATGAAAAAAAAAATAAACTTTTAATCACATAGTTAGATAAAAATTACAAGTATAAATAGTTTTGTAAAACAGGAAAATATTTCAAATGAAAGAAACAAGAGTAAAAGTGCATGTAAATCGAAGTATCCTTTATTCGAGGATCATTTTTATTGTCTGGATTGTTTGAAAAAGAATATACCCATGTACAAGATATTTTGGAAGTAAATGCAGAAGTTCCCACAAAGTTCTGACCTCCATTAACCCCATCATGAAATTAAACACTTTGAACACCTCCCCCACCCCCACCCCATTGTGTGCAAAAAAAAAAAAAAAAGCTTAATTTGAAACATTATTTTTTTCCAAAACGTTTTTACTTTTTTTTTTTCTTTCTTTAAATTTAGTTATTCATTGTACTTGTATATTTATATTTTTTAGACCTGTAGCCTACTAACTTTCATTACTTAACATTATTATTTTGAGCTATGGAAGGTAAAAATCAATTCAGCTCAATTGGGTGTTAAATATGTGTTAAAATTGCGGGTTTTTGAGGGGCGCGGGGGACTTTGGATCTGAATGGGTTTTGACTTAAAACAATTACTTTAAATTCACTTTGTATGAAGAAATAGTGGTTTTTAATCTGTTGCTTTTCAGACATTGGTAAAAGAGCTTTAGAACTTATTTTTTTTAAGCGAAGTAAGCTTTCATAAAAATGGACTCTTAAAAATTTGTACTTAAACCAAAAATTTGAATATGAAGACCAACATTTTTTCACATCATTTCTGAGTCATTTGGAATAAAACTCAGTATTTTTTTTATATTGACTGATTTTCTTTTTGAAATAGGTCAAAAAGTGATCAGACAGAGAAATAGCACACAACAAAAGTCTTCATACACTGCAATATTTTTGCAAAAATTTCTGATTTAAATTTCCACCTGTCATTTTTTCATTATTCTTTCATTGTTTTGACACTTAAAACGCATTTGGCTTTCATTTTTCTCCGAAATAAACTACTTATTTTTTAAACGTATTCGTAAAAAAAAACAACAGACACTGCTAAAATGTGATTATTTTTCATCATAATAGTAGAACATCGGATCTAAATAACACTAATAATATTTAATTTATACCAATCCTTAGTGTAGTATGTGATAAAATGCTTTGAAGAAAAAAAATCGGAGCGAAACAAAGATAAGAAAATGTTAACTGGCAACATTTTATGTTTCAGTTTTCCCTGGAAAGTTTACCGAGTCCTTAGAGGAGTTGGACTACATGGGCACTCAGTCTACAGAAAAGTTTTTGTTAGTGTGAAAAACAAGAACACTTAGGCTTTCCTTCGCAAAATATGTAATAAACTAGTAGTGCCCCGCACTGCCTGTGTAAGTGCAGTAAATTTAAAAGAAAAAAAAGGAGAAATTGTAATGTTTTTCCCTTTCAACATTAGCTTTTAGTGTCTCAAAAACTGTCCAAAACTTTCATAAATAATACCCAAGTCACCCCTAAACTCATTTTAAGCCCAATAGAACATAATTATTGAAAATTGGCGGAAAGAGTGCGAAATACGAGGTTAAAACGAAAAACGAATTAAAAGCAGTATAATGATCGAAGTTTGAATAAACACAGGCTCAGGAATTCTAAAAAAGTTCTACAAAAGCTATTCTCAAACGTTTAAAAGTTGCTGCAGATACTAAAGAATGATCTACTTAATGATAAAACACTGACAAATTAGATTATTTACAAACATGTATATAAATAGTTCTTTAAAGTTTACGAAGACTTTTGTGACATTGATTTCTTGATACTTTTTAATTTTATTATCTTAAAAATCAAATTTTTGTTAAAGTAACGGTGTTAAAATCTTTCGTATAGTTTTGTTGAACAATAGATCATAGCTCTTACTATTAAACACTCATTCCGAAAGATTAATTTTAGTTAACTCAAAAGCTCTATTTCATTAAAATGGTAAGTGTACAAACACTTTTGGAAGCCACTATACATTTTTTACATTAAAATAAATTTTAGTTAAAAGACTTAAGAAAACATTTTTTCTTCGAGGAAAAAAAATGTAATATACTCCTTTTTTTTTTTTTGCTCCATGCTGTACAGCTATATTATATTGTTACAGCTATATCAAAAATAATATATGAAATTTCGTCAAGTAATGGCAATATTTTAGCTAAAAGAATTTAAGCAAAATAATACCTACAATGTTTTACTGGAAAAAAAGACAGGACATTTTTCTGCAAAATTTGTTATAGCTATATCAAAAAAATAAATGAAAGCTCGTCAAATGTGGCAATATTTTAGCTAAATGAATTTAAGCAAAATATTATATAAAATGTTATACTGGATATAAAGGCAGTAAATTTTCTCTGCTTAAATTTTCCTTTCCTAAATGCGGAACAAATTTCGTAAAATACTTAAAGAAAAAAATTACATATCAACACATTATACACGAGATCAGATTATTTTATTTTTATTCAGAGTAATTCCGTACCAACTATCCTGAAAAAAGGAAAGTGGGTTGTACGATCGACTCGGATTATCTTTATATTTGGCACACAGGTTGATTATATAGAGGCAAGGAAAATTATTTGTAGGTTCCTGTTCCACTTATTTTTTGAGATACATGCGCTCAAAGTTTGTCCGCCCCTTCAAAATACTGAAAAACTGATTTTATTTAATAGTTTTTCCTAAAAAAATGTACTCATGCAATGAAAAAGTGTTATGTATCTATGGGAACTAGTTACGCCAATCATTCAGAAAAAAATACTGGAATACTTATAATGAGAATATCTAAGGTACAGTACTGTTAGAAGTTGCCACCACAAAAACTTGACTTAGCCGATTTTGCTAAAATTGAGGAATTTATTCCAAAAAAAGAAACACATAACCAAAGGTTTACTTGCTTTCGAATTTTGTACAGATGTTTTCTGTAAATGGTTACACAATGCATAACTTGAGTTTTCTACTCCTTCTTGAAGATTTTTAAGCTTAACGATATGCCATAAGGCAAAAACATGCGGTTTTGGCTATCTTGGTAGCCATTATTCTCTCAAAGGGGAAGCAGTTTGAACTTCATTTTTGTTTAAATGAGCTATTGATATGTTAGCTATTCATTCTAAAAGATTTTACTTTTAATTATTACTTGCATTAAGAGATATCCTGCTGATAGTATATGCATGTTTTTCGCTACGACCATATGCTTGTGTTCCCCTTCTCATAAGCTTAATATTAATAACAATGATTTAAGAACACAAAACTTATTGAATAAGATATATAATTATTGATACAAGACAGATTTGATCATATATGCCCTCTGAGAATTATTTAGTTACTTTCAGAAATAGTGTCGTTAGGTGATTAAGCTCAGGCGCCTCCGTCCATTGGGGAACCTGGGCGTCAAAAATCTCATGCCAATGGCATACCACCGATAGTGGTGCTACGTGAAACAGTGGATGCTATACAGGGCGATTGTACTAGGTCTGGAAAACATAGTGTTTCTATCTCAGTGCCCTTATAAAAACAGAAACAGAAGTTTAAAAAATTCAAGCCATTATTTAGTAAAGAAATCCAATTTTTACCGATAGAGCCTCACTACATAAAATTGATTACAAATGCTGCCGGTAATGTTATCCTTTTTAGCCTAATTGCCAGTTAATGTTAACAAAAGACGAAAAAAGCATTAAAGTGGCTTATTGCATCGCAAAAATATCCCAAAGTATTAAAAAAAGTGAAAAAGGAATAAAGAATTAAAATAAAAATTGAAAAACTCAAAGTTTGGAAAGTAGAGTTTCGAGATGGGGAAAAATATGTGTATGTCGGTCTGTCCAAAAATATATAATTACTTTTTTGGTTAATTTATATTAAGTCTATGAGAGGAGGAGCAACAAGCTTGGTGTGTCATCTAGCGGGGAGAGAGAGAGGAGTGTGTGTGTGTGTGCGTCTGTGGTTCGTGGTTTTCTCCTGGCGACGCCTGGCTGGCGCGGGGGAGGAGATTCGCGGCGCTTTCTGTTGCGGGATTCTGCGTGCTTTTTGGTGGGTGTTGATTGCGGGGGGTTTAAGCCGTTGTGGAAGAGGATTAGGAGACCTGGTGTGTTGTGTTGTTATATATGTTGCCTTTTGGGCGCGTTATCGTGTGCGCGATGGCTCTCGCAGAATCGCATTTTCTGGTTTATGTTTTCTCAGTTTCGGGTATGTGGCGCTGGGTTGGAGAGGAGAGGCTTTCGCGTGTTTTAGCGCATTCGCGTTTAGGTTTGTCGCGCAGGGCAGATTGGATCGTTATTTTGGCGCGCTGTTCGGAGAATGTTTTTGTGAGTTGGTTGTTTTATGTAGGATGTGTCCGCGCTATGTTTTGCTTTTTGAAGCGCTGTGTTCGCTTCTGGTGTTTCGCGTTGGGTTGGTGTGTTGTCGGATGTGGCTGTGCGATGGCGCGCAGATGAAGCGGTCACGGTAACGGTTTTTGTTGGGGGGTGCAGTGGATGATAAAGGCTGTTCCTCTATGTGTGTAATCGCCGAAATCCACGGGGATGTGGGGTGGGCAGGGGTATCCGCGCGCCGTGCTCGCGATGTTTGTGGCAGATGTGGATTGAGCGGTTGGCGTTTTATTGTGTGGCGTGGAGGCGCGTGCTTTGTTAGGCTCTCGAGCGCGAGAAGGTATTGGCGGGAGAGAGACTTATATAAACTCATGTTCGTGAAATTGCGTGGGGAATCGTCACGCGCTATAAGTGAAGAAACGTCATTGTTAATGTGAGACTGTGTGGAGAATGTAAGAGCAGGCAGAGCAGATGAGGTGATGTACAAATAATTGAGGTTGTGTATAAGCTTAGGAGAATAGAGCCGCAGATAACGTGAATGCATAAAAAGGGAGAGGTAGTGTGGAGGAGGGGGTGAGAGAGAGATAGGGTAGTTGTTGGTGGAGGTTTAGCGCACGCGCGGCGGCTGCGGAAGTGAGAGAGGAGGGTGTCTTTAGCTACGCGCGCGGAGGGGGCGTGGCGATGGGAGTCAAAAACGGAAGATTTTTGATGAGTGTGTGGGTGGCTGCGCTGTGAGCGACAGAGTTGAGGGGGCGAGGCGGATTGTTGGTGTGTAGTTCCCGCGCGGCTGCGCGGGAAATGTGTACGCGCGGTGCTCGGCGTCAGAGGGCACTAGCCTCGGAAGGAGATTGGGGTGACAGCTTGGGTGGTGAGAAGCGTTTCGAGACATGGATGGGTTCCGGGTTGCGCTGGGGTGTCGGGGGGTTACGCCGGACAGAGAAGTCGTGAGCAGAGAGTTTGTGCAGATCGGTCCGCGTAGTGATGTAGATGTGTGTGGTTAGTTGGCGACCGCGAGGACTAGTGATAATAGCAGGGGGAGGGTTGGGTGTCGTGTCTTACGCGCTGGTGACGTTTAGAGGTAGAGTGCATCGCAGTGATTAGATGGGGGGAAGGTGGGAGAGTTCATCGCGCTGGCAGGTAGTTGGTCGGGACGGACACGAATGGGGTGCGCAATTGATGATACCACAAGTAAAGCGGGAAGAGGGGGGTGTTTTCTAGATCTAGCGAAAAAAGCATACATTGCTGAGGGTGCGCACTAATGTCTCGAGCACGCCAGGGACGGTTTTATGGGGGCTTGAGTAGGGGCGCCGGAGTTGTAGAGGCGAACGGAAGGTCGGTGAGAGGGGAGGTCGTGAGGCTGATTGAGGTTGAGTGAGTGAGCACGGAGAGGGTGAAGACTAGCTTTTTGGCGGGCGGGTGGTAAGAGGCGCCGAACTGTGACTGCCAGTTGTTCTAGGGAAGAAGATCGCTGGTACGGTGCAGGTCTCGGAAGCAGCTGTGTGGGGATGCGGGGATGACGAGAGGAGTGCGGTAGTCATCGGGGAAGGTGGGGAGTTTGGGGTCGCTAGCGATTGCGGTGTAAACTCCGGGATTTCCGAGTTGTCCGCAGAGACTGCGTCGCGCGCGTCCACTGCAGATCCGAGAAAAGACGCGATTGTGCACTGGGGGTGGGTGTGCGTGTTGGAGGTTGGGCTGCACAGCGGGGGCGTGAGGCAGAACTTCAGCGCGGATGGTTTTGAGTATAAAAGACGAGAGCAGGTGCGCGCGCAGCGCTTCGACGCAAGGCGATTGAAGATCCGCTTGTGGCGGACTCTGGTGGTCGAGAATACTCGCTAGGTGTTGAAGCGCTTGTGAAACTCGCTGCGTTTGTGTGTGCGGTACAGAGAAAGATGATGTAAGAGGTAGGTGAGTAAGTAAGCAGCGTCGCTGGAGTCTATCGGGTTGTTGGGGGAGACGAGACAGATGATAGCGTACCGGGTGGGATTACCATACTCGCGGTGCGCGCATGTGTAGTTTCGGTTAGAGATGTTGCCGGTGCGGTCAGAGGGGGCGCGGGTCCTGGGCTCAAGCGTAAGCGAATGCGCTAACAGAGTTCTAAAGAGTAGGTTAGCTGTAAGTGCTCATTGTGGGATTAGTGGTAGTACGCAACGTTACGTATAGTGACGCGTGATTGATGTAGCTGAGGAAGAATTTCTCAGCGCGCAGTGTGGCGCGTGAGGAGGGCCTTCATAGGGTTATTGCGCAATTGTTTCGGGAAAGATGCAGGATGGGAAGTTTATGTTGTGGTGTGAGCCCTGTAGACACTGTGCGGTGAAGAGGAGAGATGGAAGCTGTATGTTGTTGAGGGGGTGACGGTGGGGGTTAGTAATTAGCTTGCTAGCGTGGGAGTTTGGTCAGGCGTCGCAAAGTTGGTGAAGAAGCGCGTAGAGCGAATAGAAGTGGTGAAGAATTGTAGGCAATTTCAGGTTGGTAAGGTAGCTGGTAAGAATGAGCTCGAGAAGTGTTGGCGGTGTTGATATTTTATTACTATATAGTTAATGTATTATACACAGTAGAGATGGACGAAGAGGCATGTTATGTGTGGTTGTTGTGGCGTGTGTGTGAGGTGGCGGGGGGGAGTAGGGGGGGGATTTGAAGAGCATTTGGATTTGGTGATAGTGTGTTCGGTGACAAGCTTAGAGAGAGAAGAGCGCCCGCGTATTGTGTCGAAGAGGTAATGCTAGGTCTTAGACTGGTGTTTGTGGGGGTTGTGTTGTGGAGTTACGCGCATTGTCGAGATTTAAGAGATTGAATCGGTTCTGCGTGGGAGAGGGCCAGTGAGGAGTGCGCTGAAGAGGGTGTGGGGAGTAGGTGTATAAGACGCAGAAAGAAATCTTTGGGGAAGAAAGAGAGATTGGATAATTTAATCATACTCTGTGGAGTAGGGACCGCTCAGAATGCGGATGAGAATAATGACAGGAGGGTGTTTTGTGCGCTGCGGTGTCCGAGATAGGAGCTGAGAGGAGTGAGGCGCAGAAGCTAAGGTTTGTGGTGATGGGCGGCGGGGGAAGAGAGGAGGGAGATTTTGGGAGAAGTCGCGCGGAGGTGTCATGGAAGGGCCGATTGTAGACGGGGCTATGAGAGAGATCACGTCACGTGGTTGGTCTGCGTCTAGTGGGGTTCGAGGACGCACAGGTGGGGAGGGGGGGGAGAGTTTCGTTCGGCGCGGCTCGCGCGGGTGCAGGCCCGGGGTGTAGATTTCTGAGAAGATTAAGAGAAAGATCGCGGGCTCGCGTTAGAAGAGAAGCATTGTAAAGAGAGAAGAAGAAGAGAGGAAGATATTGTGTGGGAAAGGCGGAGTGTAGCGTGTTGGAGCGCGCAATTGGAAAACTGGCTAAGATGTGTACGACGCGACGCGGAAATTTGAGGACGATGCTTTATTTTGCGGATTGAACATATTGCTTGCCAACGATTTTGGACCTCTACGGTTGGCGTGGGATTTGAGATGTGGGAAAGGTAGACGCGAGTAGCAAGAATGAGACGCTCGAGAGACGAGATAAGGATTTGTGAGAGATGCTCAGGATTTGGGGGCTGGGGGGGGGTATGAGGAGTATTTCTCGCGCATAAGAGAGAGACTGCGAGGATTGAAAGAGGTGGAGCGCAAGAGTGACGGTTGGTAGGTTGGGGGGTACGGATGGGGGAGAAATGTTAAGGTTGCTTTGTCGCAGAGAAGTGAAATCAGGGGAGTGTTGGATTGGGTTGCTCATAGAGATCGTTTTTAGGGTTGGTTGGGTGCGATAAGAGGAAGAGGGACTCGCAGTGTAGTCGGTTGATTTCGTTATTTGTGTGTTTTGGTGTGTGAAGAAAGTAGAAGGGGCGTAAGTTTGTTCCGAGAGAGGTGTAGTTGACGTTGCGAGGTGCATTTGTTTTTCCTGTGTTGGGTGATTTCTAACGGGGAGCAGACTGAAAGTATGGGTTGGTGTGTTTTGCCTCATTAAGTGTACAGAAAAATTGTAGTGGCTGGTTAGAGAAGGGGGGTTATATTCATTGAGGCACTGGTGGGGTGTTTACGGTGTGAGAGAGCTAGAATGACAGCCGCTTTTACGCAAGAAAGAATTACCGACTACGCGTGAGAGGATATGGTGGTCGTAGGGAGATCGAAATGCGTGCGTTGTGTGAGAGATTAGGAGGAGACGTTGCGCGTCGAGAATAAGAGAACTGGAGAGGTGCGTGTTAAACGCGCCAGTGTTGTGAAACAAGCTCTTTTTATTTAGGAGAAGTGGGGCCCACCTAGTGTTGTTAATGTGTTGGATTGTTAAGAATTTTTTTAGAAGCGAATCGGGTGTAGAGAGATGAATTCTGCTCGCTGAGGGATTGAGAGTTGGTGAAAGATTAGTTTGCGTGTCGCGTATGGGAAGTAGAGTATAGGTGATGTGCGCTGGGGGCTTGGTTAGGTGGGTATGTGGGGGTAGAGAGGTTAGTATGTGTGGGAGGGGGTAGAGTATTATTTATGCTTAGGTGTTTGATATTCTCAAGTGCTGTAAGAGAAGAAATGTTTGATGGTGGAGGGAGAAATTGTAGAATCAAGTGGCTTTTGAGAGGTGTTATTTTTGCTAAAAAGTTGAGATTAAGAAAGTTGGTGGTGATTATAGGAGATATTGTATGTTTGGTGCTGACGCTGTAGATATCGTAAGATGTCACGGCGGAGTGATCGCGCGCCAATTTGTGAAGAATTGGATGAATGTGTTGCTGTGTGAATGCGCGGAGATAGTTCGCGGGTTTGTGGAGATTTGTTGAGGTAATCCGATATTAGAGGTTAGTGAGGTTTTTAGAGCGAAGGGTTCTTTGAAGGACGAGTGGTAATATAGGCCGTATATTGTGGGTTGAGGCTGGTAGAGATGTGTGGGTGGTTGGGTATTATTGCGAAACGAGTGTGAGCGCGAGGGAGTTTCGTAAGGTTAGAATTGTGCTTGGCTCATACGCAATTGTGTTTGGTTGGCTCTTATATGGCTTGTGGTTTATTGGCTGGGGGTGTTGAGTGTGTGTGTTTAAATCTGCTCTAGAGATGGAGGGAGTTGAGAAATTGTGTGAGGGCGTGTGTTTTGGGTGGGTGGGGGGGGTGGGGGGGGGGGGGGGAAGGGGAGAGAGAGAAGAAATAGGCAGAGAGAGTTAGATGGGTAAGGTTCAATTGTTTGAGATGGGGGGTGGGGTGTGTTGATGGGGTCTGTGGGAGAATATTTTGGGTAGAAGTGTGTGAGGGAGGCGCGGGGGGGGTGGTTTGGGTAGCAGAAATTTGCTGGTTAGGATGGGTTCGCGGAAGAGGTATGGTTCGCGCGGAAGAGAGTAAGAGAGGCCATAAAGAGAAGAGTGGTAGTGTGGGAGGGGGGGGGAATAGCTGAGTTATGCACAGCGCGAGATATAAATAAAAGAAATGCGTGGACGGGGGATGAACCATGTGTTGCCGCGGGAACAAAGGGATGGAAAGTGCAAAGGTTTCTTGAGAAAGGGAATAGATTTGTTGGTGGGATATGTTGGGGGGGCTGATGGGCAAGAACGGTTGGCGAAATCGTCGGAATTCTCGGGGGTTGGTGCACATGGGGCTGTTCGAGGCGCGGGTGTGTGGGCGGTGCCCACGTCGCGTGGAGTCCAATGTGGATGCCTTGGGGGCGGGTAGGATAGATTGATGGGGGGAGGATGGGGGTGAAGTCTGGGGACTGTTTGCGCTGGTTTAGCTATTTGTGCGGTTGGAAAGTGTGGGAATTTGTCAACGTTTCTGGGCTTGTTGGGCGTGAGAGAGGATGGTGGGCGAGGCGAGAGACGTTGAAAGTTGCGCGCGGGGGACATTGGAGTAGACTGCTCGTGTGGGTCTACGGGATGAGTTCTTTCGCTATGCATGACTCACGGGCGAAGGGAAAGGTCGGATTTGAGGAAAGTGGGAGATGTGACGTAAGGGTAGATGCTTGAAAATGTCGTGCCGGGCGTGTGTTTGGGGTGGGACACGAGTACAGGAGCTACCATTAGATGCAGGATGGTATGGTGGGTGGTGTGGAAGTCGACGCGGAGTTTCTTGTTGCATAAGAGAGTGCATTAGATAAGGGGAGAATTGGGAATCGAATGCCTTGTGTGATGAAGACGGTGAAGGGGGAGCCGGTGACAAAGAGTGTGGGGGGGGGGGGTGCGATATACGTAGGTTTTTATTAGAGAAACGGAAAAGCCAAATGTTGTTGCGCGCGCGTGGGTTAGAGGAGGGAAGGATTGTTGCTATGAAGGTTATATTTTTTAGAAGTAGTGGGGGGTTGGGGGGGGGGGGGTTGGGGTGGTGTGGTATCGCGGGTTTTAAGTACAGGGGGGGGTTATGGGCGAGAAGGAATTCGGTTAGGCGGGGTGATCCATCCTCTTGGCAGAGTTGTTGAGTAAGAGAGGATGTGACGCGCCGCCTGTAAAAGAAGAAGAGTAGGAAGATCAATTCGGTGGGGTGGGGGGGTGGGTATTGTGCGCAGGCGCGCGAAAAGGGATGATCGTTATAAAGTAATCAGAAATAAGTGTTGTGGTGATGGCGCTGGGGAGCCTCGTTGGGGAGTAGAGAAGGGTAAAAAAAGAAGAGAAGAAGAGGTGATAGTAAAGAAACTAGTAATTTTTGTGTGAGGGGGATGGTCTAACGGATCCTGAGATGTCGCGGAGGGTACGTGGTGTAAAGTGGTGAGGGAGTTGGTTTGTTGGCGGACGCGGAGATGAGAGGGCTCTGGGCGGGAGGGCTTGGGGGGTTCTGGAGTAGCTGGGTGTAAAGAGAAGGCGCGAGGATGTAGGTTTACGTGGGCATAACGTTGTGCAGTTTAACAAGGCACGTGTCGTGGAGTGAAGAGAGCGTAGAGAAGCGATCGTTGAGCGAGGAAGAGAGAGGGTGAGTAGTAGAGGCGTTGGCTGATGGATTGGTAGAGAACAGGGAGAATGGTATTGCTCGGCATGTAGAAGGGTGGAGATGGTGTAAGGGGGGTCTTGTTCTCTAAGGAATTGCTGGGTGAGAAAGTATGGCAATGATGCTAGGTATGCAAAAAGTATCTGTGCCGACAGGCTGTGTACAGAGGAGGGAGGTAGTTGGTGATAATTGGATAAAAGCAAGCAGATGTGTAGAACAAATCTTTAGGCTCTAAGTTAGAGAGATTTGATGCGGGGTGTATAGCTGGTTTATTTATGCGAAAGTGAGAGACGTGAAAAGAAGTGCTAGTCGGCTTTTTCCGCGGGATTGGTAGGGTGGGGGGGGGGGTAGAGTGTAGGGAATGTTGTAGATAGGGGTGTGGGGAGGGTGTGGGAGGGGTTGTTGTGTTTTTTTTGGTTAGTGCGGAGAGAATGTTTGGCTGTGGGGAGAGGTGTGTGGAGAGGAGCGGAATAGATGAGCGCGAAGCGCGCTTTCTAGCGTGTATGGGAGAAAGAGAGGAAGAGAGAGGAGTGGGGGGGATAATGAAGAGTATCAGAGGTAAAAGCACCTGTTGGTCGAGAGAATGTTTTGATGGTGGAAGATGTCAGATGGTGTGGGCGCCTGGGGTAGAGGGTGGGGCGCATGAAGGTACAAAAAAGCGACAAACGTAAGGCGGTGAGAAGGGAGGGGGAGGGGGAGTAAAAGGTGGGGGGGGGGGAGTGGGGCTTGAGGTGAATTATTGGGTAGTCAAGACGCGAGGATGGGCGTTGGAGGGGGGGGCGGACAAGTTAGCAGCGGTGAGACGGGTGTGCTTCCAAAGAGGAGTGTGCAGAAAGGAGGGAGATGTATTGGCCATGGCGTGGGGGGGGGGGGAGGGGGGGGGAGAATAGTCGTGTTTGTGGACGCTGGAAAAGGTGTGGAAGAAGGATTGTGTATTTGTGGCAGAGTGATTTGTATACATGTTTTGTGTGGCGAAGAATAGGGGAATATTGGGAGGCTGGGGGTTGATAAATGGGGGGTGTTCGTGTGGGGGGCTGAGATTTGTTTCAAAAAGATGACTCCACGAGCGAGATGGCGGACTTGTGGGTGGTGCGAGCCAGTAGAGGGGAGGACAGCGACTGGAGGATTAGCGCGCGGGTGGGGGGGGGGCTTGTGCGTGGGGGGTGGCACAGTGAGTATTCGAGGCAAAAGAGAAGAGGATTGGCGCGCAGCTGTTTGTACGGAAAGCGCGGTGTTGAAGAGGGTGGTGAAAGAGTGTGCGAGGAGATGTGGAGGCGCCAGAGGCTCGAGGTGTGGGGGTGGGTGGATGTTACTCCATTATGCGGGGGGGGGGGGGTCAGGAGCCGAATGCCGTCACAATATATAATGGGGGCGGAGGACTGGGTATTGGCCAGAGGAATGTTGTACAAGGGGGACGCTCGCGAGTGTGTGTCAGTTCGCCGCGGTGTCGGTGAATGGAAAAGCAAACTCAGGTGCGGTACGGGTGGGGGGGGGGGGGGGAGGGAGGGGTGGAGTACATAAGACCTGTGGGTGGAGAGAGGAGATAAGCGGAGATTGGATAGTGGGGGGGGAACGCGCAGCGAAAGGGTGGCGAGGGTCTCGAGGGTGTGGTATCAATTCGGCAGTATTTGGCTCAGCCAGTAGGGGGGATAGGAGTGCGGTTCGGGGGGGGGCGCGCGGTCGACGGAGGAATCCCAGGGGAGTGTGGGGGGGGGGGGGGGGGGGGTATGGCGGTGTGGAGGGAAGAGAAAGGGTTAAGGGAACTGAGAGGAGATAGAGTAGGAAAGCGTGGATTCGCCGTCTTGCAGTTCGGACCATGTTCAGGAGTCACGATGGTGGTTGAGGTGACCCCCGCGGAGAGAGAATTGGGTAGGGTGGGTGCCGCGACCGTATGACCTGGGACCCTCGTGTCCAATCCCAGAGGTTGGGCGCTCGGATTGGACTGGGCGTGACGAGATAGGGTATCGAAAGAGGGAGAGGTCATCAATCGGGAGCCGGACAGCGCGCTCGTCCAGTATTTACGTGTTCCCCATACTCGTGGAAAACATACTTTCGCCAGTAGAAGGGGGGTGGGGGTTGAGTGCCGGTGGGGGATAGAATACAAAGCTAAAAAACGAAGCTCCGAATTTCTATTGAAAAAATATTACAATTAAACGGCGCCTCTTACGCTGGCAAAGACTCGAAGATGGGGTGGTGCACAGTGCCAAAGGTGTGGATAGTTACCAATATGGGTTCATGCACTGGCCGCCGGCTCGTCTCCGGGGCGAAATAACTCTGACGTGAGTGTGACGAACTGGATGACTAGTACACACAGACACAAAAAGAAGAGAGAAGAAAGAAGAGAGAGATAAAAAGGGTGAGACAACCAAACAAGCGACGACACAAACATCTAGAAGGAGGATGATATACATAACTAACACCAACAATAAAAGCATCTGCGGACTAAACCACCAATGCAGTATCGGGCCCGACGACGATGCTACTCCGCGGGTGGCCCGGCTCAGCCATATGTGATCTAGTGATCAACGACTCACAAGCTGTGTGACGCCCAAAAAGGCATGGGACGGTCCACAATCCTTGTTCACAAGCCCTCCACAGGTAATGGAGAGATCAAGATTCTTAAGAGGGGGAATCCTATGGGGGGCTGGACAGCAAGAGCTCCCCAAGAATCCTACCCAGACCCCGTCAGATTAGGTCACCGGGGGTGTTTTGGATACGAGCGGGATGTTAGCCACGAACATCTCCGTTAACTGAATACCCTACCGCCCTCCCGCCGATGTCGCTATAGATGATCCGTGGAGCACTACTAGGTGAACAAAAAATGCTAGTTACAAGATAGCAATCGCAGTGTAGCCCTTTAAACCAACAAACCGATCATCCCTCATCTAATAATCTAAACTATCGAAAAAAAAATTTTATCGGCGGCGACGGTACCTCCGCGGATTGTGCAGAGAGGCCTGATGGGGGTCCGCCACCGCCCTAGGTAAGAACTCCCCGATCCATAGATATGTGTGTCCGCTCCCAGGGAAAGAGAGAACGCCACACGACAAAAGAAGCCAGCGCCCCCTGACGCTCCGCGAGAATGCCAAGTAAACTTGTCTTTCGAAAATAGAGTTAACCAAGTGATAATAAATAGCGGCGGGCGACCGGTCGCTCTTCGCCCGACACAGTCCGATGTGTCCGGCTCGAGAGTGGTGGTGTGGTGGGGGGGGTGGGGAATGTATCACCGGGACCAGCAAGATGGAATTGCTCGAAGAAGAGAGAGCCCTTGGACCCTTCCATAGAGACCGCTGATTAGAGGTGAATGTGTGTCAGCACCAATCGCCGGTCGCGTGAGCATGTGAACGCAGCGCGCCCCGCGCCTTTGGCAGAGTGCATTACGACGAGGGACGCGCCCTATAGAGGAACCCACCTGTCGCAACCAGAAAAGACGCCCCCCGAGACATGGATGACATTTCAAGACAGCGTACAGACAGCGAGACCGGAGAACATTCCGAGCTAGAAACAAGACTGTGCCAAATTAGGGCAGTTCGCCGTCAGCTGAATACGAGTCGACTATCCCCTCCAGGCGTAGGGGAAGATAGGCAGCAACCAGAGACGGCGGCAACCAAGAAGGGCTCTCCAGAATGAGAGACTGTCGCGCTACCCGCCCGCGACCTCGTGGGAGCGCCGACGTTAGGAGGGTCTAGTGAGGCAGCGGAGCCAGAGATGGAGAACAAGACAGGACGGACGCGAAAAGAGAGAGTGACCGGTCGCCTGTAATGTGTGTCAAGAGACGACGCTGCCCGCGATGTTCTGCCCGGCAGCCCAGCCAACCCAACCCAGCCTTAATAGATCGCGAGCACCAGCCCACTCACAACAACGAGAGATACGCTTGTAACGCTAAGAGAGAGAAGGGTACGGCGTTGCGACAAATGAGATGAGGTGATTGGGAACTGTGGCTCCGCGTCGATTACAAGAGGACTAAATTGTAACCTCCGCCCGAAAAGCGCAGACGCCTGCACCGCTCGTCTGGCACCCATAAAACTGTTTATTTTATACAAGAACGCTCTGAAGTAACTACCATTTCCTGGAATGAAACCCTCCATTTTGACGCTTTGGTTAGGTTGGAATGCCTGACTGCTAGAAACAACATAAGTATTTAACAAGCCTTGGTTTTGATTTTGCAGTCCCCTGTCATCAAGGATAACCTTGCCCCCCCCCGGCCTTGTCAAATTCCTTTTGTGTTACTTTTTACTTTTTCAAGACAGAAATATCTTTCCCTTCCTCCCCCCCCCACAACCTTCTCTTTTATCATAATATGATACTAACCCCCTCCCCCCCCACCTACGCCCGCTATATAGATTATTTCCATCTTTTCAAAATACCAATACCCCCCCCCACTAGAACTAACTCCGACCCAACACATCATCTATTCTCTATGTTAGATGGTATATATTAATGTCCCTGTGTGTAGACGCGCGTGTGTCCCACGTAGAGTATGTGTGTGCGCGCCGTGTCTCTCGTGCTTCCTATTGTAAGTAGTGTGCTCTCGCCGTGTGCCCTTCCAGGTGCTGTGCACCGCGTAGTGCTGCGTTTAGAGTTAATACCGGATAGATGAGTTACATCCACCCCCCCCCCCCCCCTCCACTCACGCCCCCCCCCCCCACCATCTCACTTGGCGCAGTCCGGTGCTGCTGCAACAGTCGCGGCTGCGCGTACCACCGCAGATGATCTGAATCCCACGTGATGTGATCCCTTGTGCTGTGCGTTTTTATTTTTGTTGTGTGCGCTCGCCTACATGTGAGTGGCTGCCGTGTGCCTGATCTTCTGTTGTAGGTTGTTAGAGATTTCTGTAGTAAAGTCTTGCTGCCGATGTTGTGTATGTTAGAGTGTGCTGTGGGCGACGTGAGACCGGCCCCGCCCCGGCGCGCGAGATGGTATAAGACGCGGAGGCAGCTACCCCTCAAACGTAGGAGTGGCCCGCAAGTGATTCCCCACCGACCACGAAATCTTAGCCGCGAGCAGTAGGCTTTCGCCGCTAGCGTAGCGTGCGCCCCTGCATGAGTAGATGGCTGTGGTTTTGTGTAGAGGTGTGTCGCCCGCGCCCCCTGTTACGGCGTCGGCGCAGTACGGAGTGAGGCAGATGAGTACAGAGGGCGCCGGGTCCGCCCTTGGCCACCGGGAGAGTGTGGCGAGCGTGCGTGGCCAGGGTGGATGGCGTAGCGCCGAGTGAGGAGTGGGATGTTGGAGAATTGGAGAAGAGAGAGAGTAAACAGCGGGTAAGGAAGGAATGGTGATAGTCGGGGGGGATCCCCCCCGTACGCGGGGCCGCGGCGCGCCAAGGGACGTGCTAGGCGGTTGGCCCCCGCCCGTTACCCCGCACACGGCCCCCTCCGGCACCCCCGTAACCGTCCCCACCCCGTTCCACCCCCTCTATAACACCAACAACACATCCAACCCTGTACACCCCCCCACCACCCTTAAATCCCAATCACAACACACGCATCCCCCCATCAAGGTGTCTTGTGTCGCACGCGCGCCGCGGCCCCCAGCATGTGAGTGTGTGCCAGTGGCATAGTGTGCGCTCGTGTAGCAAGTAGTAGATGTCTAGTGGGATGGGCGATGTAAAAAAAACACAATGAACATGCATATACTTGTCAGATAGTAGGACATTCTTATGCAAGCAGAAACATCAAAAGTAACAACTTTTTCTGGTGAGAATAGCTAATTATCAGTAATATGATTCAAAAAAATAATTGCCTTTTCTTTGTTTACATAGTTCAACTGCTGCCTCCGTTTTATGTATGAAAATGCCATAGAGAGTGGTGCCAAAACGGGGATGCCAAGTGTCGCATGTTTCTGCCTTAGCTTGTCATATAACTCGCGAGAGATCGCTCGCGCCAAGTTTTAGTCACCTCGAGTTACTCTCCGCGCTGGGTCGAAAAACCAATCCCCTATGTGGTTTTCTTAATTTCTTTCCTCTCGTCTTGTTTTCTTCCATGGATACTTCTTTATTTTATATTGTTCATTTATGTTTTTTCACTAAACAGAGACTTGTCTACAGTGCATTAGTTTTTTGTTTGAATGGCTTAAATCGAAAGTGCTTTATGTACTATTGCTGAAGTAATTGCTCCAGTTCTCTAAACACAGTCTAGTAAAATATTTTTGCTTCTCCCTTTGGTGCTAGAAAGGAAAATGACTCTATAATTTCGACTGGAGTATACATAACTATTATAGCCACTCTGTTAATTTATCTTCTTGTCAAAACTGTATCGTTTCTGCTTATTTTGACCAACGAAAAGAGGTCATGCTGTGAATCAGAGATTATATAAGAATTTTCGCTAAAAAAAATTTTGCTTTCACAGAGATAAAAATCCATAGTAAAAGTTTTCTATTATTGTCTCTTATAACCTTCATCGTCTGAAAAGAGATACTCTCATATTTCTTCAGCTTTCTGTGAATCAGTAGTTAATTAGCTAAAAGCTTCATCCCTTTTGACATATAGGGAGTCAACGGCATCTTTTCTTGTGTTGATAGTGTTAGTGCAGAAAGCTATATTGAAAAATAGATGAATTTCTTGCCTAAGAGAAGAAACTAACATTATGCTCATTTGATGAAAACGAACCCGCTTGTTAACTGAAAATCATAGCTATAGAAGATAAGAGATATGCTGAAAACTACTTCCTTTTCACAATATGTTTGTTAAGTCTTTGAATGGAATTATCGGAATCAGACTATCAGTACACCTGATTTTCCGTTCCGAGAACCTGTATTGACTGTAGTACCTGTAGTAAGTTGACTCCAATCGCAAGATCCCCCCTAGTGTTACAAGAATTAAAAGGATTAAAGGGAAAAAGCTCCAACATCCTCCACATGATCAATCAGGACACAAATGGCAGATAGAACCAAATAATGAGATTCTCCTTAATCTGGCTATTGAAATTCTCCAAGAATAATGGAAACAATAGAAATGGCATGAGGGAGACGTAATTCTCGAACCCGCAGTGAGCTCTCGCTGGAGTAAGCTCGTAAATAAGATCCAAGAAAGAATCAGTGAGTAAACAGAGTTATGCTCATTGTGCGTACCATTTAAGTAAACATCGAACAGGAGAAATGTGAAGTAAACATTTGGAGATTGTCGTTACCTGTTGTTTTGAAATATTCCTCGCAATTTTTAGCCATAAAATCGCGCCAAAATTAAATTCACTTTGTGGTGGCAACTCTCTAAGAGTAACTGTAATTAGTAGCTATTTACATCACTTAGTAATATTAGACTAGCTGATGATCACAGCCCTCGCCCCAGACCCCGCAAGCCCACCCCGGTCGTTTTTTTTCCCTATCTATGTACCGCTCCCCCGCACTCTCGCCCCCACGCGCTGCTTTTTCACTCACACTCTTGACCCTTCCTCCCTCACCACCATTTCGCAACTGTCACCTCCTCTACTTGTTTGTTCTGGCGCCCTCTCTGTCACATAGTGTCCCTCTCCGTCTTGCTCACAGGGCCCCCCAAGTCCCTAAGACACTTACGCCAAATGTTGTCCACCAAAACCCTCACTCGCCCACACCGCCACCACAAGTGCCGCCGCCGCATCGCCTATTTAAAGTTATTCAGTCAAGTTTACAGCTCAGTACAACAAGTGTACAGGGAAAGTCTTCTCTACTCTACTCGTCTCATCAACACTTACATCCCTCTCGCTTTAACTAAAAGCACGACTCGCTTGATTCTTTAACTTAAAAAAGCTAGCTTTGACAAGCCTCTAGCCTGAGGAAGACGCAAAAGTATTTAACTTCGGACCATAACCTCACTTCCGCTATACACCAAGGGGCGCGGCAGTCGCATCTGTCAACCGTCTGTTAACAGATACACCAATGACACGCGCAACATAGCTGCCATTCCTCTCTCACACCTTATAATCACAGTCTTCAACTCGCCCACCCCAGTTCAAAGACTACCGGCCATCGTCTCCCGCCAACTACACTAACCAGCTACAGCAGACGCGAAATCCACGAAAACCAAATTTCCAAACACACACAATACAAAACTACTACTGAGCCCAGCAAGTGCTTGGTCCGGGCCCCCCTTATAATGAGACATAAGCCCCGCACAATAGTAAAGTTAACTAACATCATTCTAACAATTATGTTACTCCCCGACGTAAAGTGTGCGGTCTAAATCTCGCATAAATTTAAAGATGCAGTATCCTACCACAATTCAAAATAAGAGAGACAATATAACTTTTTGAATCATGTTTATTGGAATTGAAGTTTTTTTAATATGTCGCTTCACTCGAGATTTATTGGTGAATGTGTGTACTTAATGGTGTGATGTGGTGTGGTGAATCGTGACGCCTATAACTGTTTTTGTTCTTTGTAATTGGAGGCAGGGACGATTTGGTGGTTGGGCCTTGCACGCACGAGTCAGATGATGTGTAGCCGAGGGTTTATGGAATGTCTTTTGGAATGAATCAGTTTATGTTTTTTTGGGGGTTAACTAGAATTGTGTAACACCCAGCCAAGAAGTCAGCCACGTGTGTGCGCCCTCCTCTATACACATACACTACTAAAACACACCCCATCCCTAACCCCCTCCCCCTCCCCCCCTACCATCTTCTAAATTCAAATATAGATGGGATTGCAGAGCCAAAAAAAAGTCCCTTGCTCTAAAAAAACAGCTATTGTAATTTTATTTAAAAACACATTTTCAAAATGGTACCAGAGAAAAAATATAAGTCATTAATAATTAGAATAAAAACAATTGTTAGAACTTGTTATAACATGTATTCAAAATGACAATGGAAAGAAATAACACTCTTTCATTTTAAAAATATTAATTTAATTAACGTTTTAATTTAAATCGCAACGGAAAGAAATAAATGTCTTGGAATTTTAAATAGTTCAATAATTTAATTACCGTTTTAATTCAAAATGGCAACGGTAAGAAATAAATGTCTTAGAATGTTTTTAAACAGTTCAATAACTTAATTAACGTTTTTATTCAAAATGGCAACGTAAGAAACAAATGTCTTGGAATTTTAAATAGTTCAATAATTTAATTAGCGTTTTTATTCAAAATGGCAACGGAAAGAAATAAATGTCTTGGAATTTTAAAAAGTGCAAAACATTTAATTAACGTTTTAATTAATATCTCAGCTAACTGACGTCGTAGAATTACGTGGTTGGTCTTATTGTCTTCCGTAGAAAATTTCCCGAATGGTACTATGTTTGATTCTCTACTCTCATCTGTTTTTGAGGAGTTCAAGCTTCAGACGGACAGACAGACAGACGCGGACAGATTTTAATATTAGTAATTCCGGTATTTTTTTCTGAATGCATGGAGTAACTAGTTTCCGTAGATACATAGCACTTTTATGTTGCATGAGTACAATTAAAATAATAATAATAATAATATTAATCACATCAGTTTTTTTAGTATTTTGAGGCTGCGGACAAACTTTGAGGCCCTGTATCTCAGGAACTAAGTGAAACAGGAACCTAAAAATTTGGACTTTTCGATGATTCCATATAATAAAAATGTTTGCCAAATTTAAAGAAAATTCAAGTCGGTCGTGCAACCCCCATTAGGTGAGTTGGTATGGAACCACTCATAAATAAAACAGTTGTGATACACTTTGTCTTACTTAAAGTATTAAGTTATGTTGAGGAAACACTGCATATAAAAACTTGTTTTTACAGTATAATACTGGCAGCAGAGGTTCCAGTTTAAAAAAGTAAAAGCGCAGTAATATAATAAAACTAGCTGTTTTACAGTTTATTACCATAAAATTAGCAACTTAACAGTTTATTACTGTAAATTAGCACTTTTACAGTTTATTGCCGTAAAATTTTGCTGTATTATACTGCAAAAACAGCAGCTTTTTTAATTCAATTGGAGAAAAAAAAATCATCAGACTTACCAGGCGAAGTGGCTTTTCTTGGTTACCAGTCGACAGTTGCTTAAACATCTTGAGAGTCTTTATCCACAAAACACAGTCCACATAAAACAGTTCGGAGATTTTCACATGTGCACACATTATGCACGTGTTTTTTAAAATAGTTTAAAATGTAGTTTAGTTGTTCCTTCCTTAAAGCTTGAGAATGTCAAAGGAGCAAAACATAAGAGCTTTTGAGTAGAATGCTGATTGTGGTTATATTAGTGTGCTCTTCTGCACTTCCACAGGGATGGGTGACTTTGGTTCCATTAGGATTGAGTTTGTGGTTACCATATTTGGCTTCTTTATCTTGGATAGCTCTGTTAATCCGCTTCGGGGGAGTAGGAGAAACAGTTAGGGATTTCAGTCTTTTCAAGTCAACTAAAGTCTAAGTCTTTCTACTGATGACTTGAGTAGAAGGTTCCCATAAATCTACTGCCGTCCCGTGGCAGGGGCTATAGGTATATAGTTCCAGGTTTGCAGCGCGCACTGCTCTCATACACTCACGATTAAAGTTTTGATAACTGGTTTCATGAGGAGAAGATTATTGGTCGAGGGTAGCTGCCCAATGCTGGTAGTGACCACCCCCGTCACATGGTGAGCCTCAGACCAATGAGGATGCGGCAGGACCTGTTTTGAGGGAAAAGAAATAATTTGCCTGAGTGAGAGAATTAGAGAGTTGGGATGGATGGTGGTTATATTAGTGCGCCCCCCCCCCACTCACAGGGATAGGTGAATTTGGTTCCGTTAGGATTGGCTTCTTTATCTTTAATAGCTCTCTTAAGTCACTTTGGGGGAATAGGAGTAAGTGTATGGGATTTTTTTCGGCTTCCTTGTAATGCTTCGTTTGGATTCGTTAAATCTTCTTTCAGGGTTGCTTTCGGATATTTTCTCTTTTCATCTTATAACTTTCTCACATACTATATCGTCGCCTCAGAGCAACAGTACGACAACTTAGCATCATAATAACCGCAAAATATTCATCCGACTGTTGCTCTGAGGCGCTTACGACATACAGTGGCGCTGCAAAGGGGGAGGTTAACTATTGTGAGTGTCAACTGTGATCTTTATCTAGTAGTGTATAAAAAACTAGGCGTACCCCTCCCCCCCACTATATTTGTAAGTGCCCCCCCCCTCTCGTAGAAGAAAATCATATTTCACTATTGCTAAATGATTGTGAAGAAATTTATTTTATAGTATAATGTTTTCATGGGTCGATGCGGAATAAGGTTCTACATACAGTGCACTAATAAAGACATCTAACTTAGGTTAGCTTTTGACCATAATGTCTTACCATCTATAAGACAAAAAACATTTATGATGGGCAGAATAGTCTATAAAATTAAAGCCGAATAGACATGAAGACATAACTATGATTGTTAGCTATTAAAAACGAATCTCGGACTTAATTAAACCTTAAATGATGATTTTCAAGACTAAACACGTTCACAAAACAGCTTCAAGGGCACGTTTCTGTGTGTTAATGTGCAATGAAATTTAATAGCAGTTTTGTTTACATACTAATACGGTTCTCAACCAAGGATTAAGTTCTGCTAGTATTCATATATTTACGGTTCTCAACCAAGGATTAAGTTCTGCTAGTATTCATATACTTTTATTTTTATCTAAGCATTCTTTGTTCATAATAAAATTTCATAAGTTCAATAGAAAATTTACTCAAAATGGCAGAAAACAGGTTATCCTCCCCTAATGATATACCAAAGCTCGACGGAAGCTAAAAACTAGTGAGAATACTTGCTAAGGACCAGCATCAGTTTGTCATGACAGATGACACACCACCTATAATACATTTGGAAAAAAGGGCACTGCGTAAACGTGCCCCGGTCTACCCTACTAACTTCAATTATGTTTGTTCATTGTTGAATTTCAAATGCTCAACTCGTACTTGGTAGATCTCCCCTCTGACAAGATGTATAGTTTTAAAACAACGTGCTAAAATATGAAAAAGTACATGAAGTTGAGAAGGAAAGCACGCGATTTAGAATCCCTAAGTCTAATATTCAAAATTTAACTTGTAAGGATAATTTATAATATTCCTCTTACTATGTTTACACTGCCTAGCTGATGAGAAAATGCTTTTAATAATCAGTAACTGTTTTTGCAACAAAAATATTTAACTGCTACCGCATGATTTTCATTTATTTTCTTTCTCTTTCCAACAAGAAAACTTACAATAAGTGTTAGGGTTCTAAATGAGTAAATTTGTTTTAGAAACTCCATTGGTAAAAACTTATAATGCTATTTGTAAAACAGACAGGTTTTTCCAGATTTCCTGTTCTTTTTTTGACATGCCACCACCCCCTTTTCTGAAGCTTTGATTTTCAAAAGGTTTTAACTACAGTGAACTCTCACTTTTGCGCCGGCCCAAGGGACCAACAGAAAAAAGTGCATAAGTGAGGGAGACGTATAAGTGAACAAATCTATTTCAAAGGACTTAAACGCAACATGGGTTATAATGGAAGAATGAACAAGAATGTTTCTATAGAAAAGGGACATATTACAGCGGTTTGGCATTCCCTGTAAGCTAACTATAATGATAAAGAGAAAATAAAAGTTGTAGCATACCTGATTACAAACTATTCCCTTTAAAACGATCCATAATAGATAATTGTCCCTCTCCGAACTTTAGTTCATACGGAAAAAATGCCTTCCATGAGCAATAGAGACGAAAAATTAAAGATGAAAGCAGATCCGCCTTAGATCCGCCGTCTTTTTCTCTTCTTCGTTTATTTTTCCTCTTCTTTCTTGAAGCTCAAGTTCTAAAAAACGAAAGAATTTCCCTGTACTGTGTTCTAAAATGTTTTAGGTACACTTGGGAGTTTGGGGGGGGGGGGGGTATTTCCTCAGTTCCCCACTCGTGGATCCACTTTTACTATTGTCTTCCCACTATTCCAGGAGCTTTTCTTCAAGTTCTAAATAACGAGAGTTTTCCTCTACTATGTTTCACAAAGTTTTAGGTACACTTGGGAGTTTTCTTTTTTCGGGGGGAGGGGGAAAGGTGGATGGGAATTTCCAGTCCTTCTTTTGTGGATATACTTCTACTATTGTTTCCCTGTTTTCCTTTTTCATTGGCTCCTGTCGACAAATTCAAGTTCTTAAAAACGAAAGAATTTTCCTATACTCTGCTCTGAAACTCTCTAGATACCGTAGCGTTATTTTTTTGAGGGGAGGGAGAGAAAGGACGCTCCCCTAGTTCTCACTCCGTGGATCCGTACCTGCGTTATTCGCACACGCGTAGATAGACCCGTTATTTTGTCACTTCAGTGTAAAACCAGTTTTATCGCATCTTTGCTAGTAAAGTCTTCCACGAATAGCTCTTAAATATGGTTTCCATGACCCAAAATTGGACAATTCGCAGGAGCAGATCCTATGTGCAAGCAGAACAACCAATAATGTCAGTTTTATGAAAAACAAATCTGCACACTATTCCTAGAAAAACATCTGGCGCCATACTTCTTGGCGCTTTAAAACACAATTCGCTAACGGAAGGTGAACCGGTTATGTCATAATTATTGCGGTTTTCAGTGGATGAAAGGAATTTCATCAAAACGAATCCAACCACTCTAAGATGGAGTTCACTCCACTCACTCCACCCATTCTCACCCCCCCCCCTTCAGAAATGGTATATGGCGAAAAAGACAACAATGGGGGGAGGGGGTATGCAATGTTCATAAACCACTGTATTATTCTTACGAAAATTTTAAACTGCCAGGAATCGTTAAACCTTAAAAAACACACACAGTGTAAACAGTTTGACTTCTTCAGCTGCATTTTGTCAAAACAAAAGTTCGCCAAGAGTGACAAAAATACTTTTCTTACACAAATCGCACACTGACGGCAATAGTGGCACAACTAAAAAATGTAAAGCAAAAACGTAACAAGTATTCAATTAAAATAAGAATTTAATGAATTTTCTGAGAACAAAAGTGGCACAAAAATAGTTTACATAACGAGCATGTGATTGCGTATAAACAACATGGTCAGTAACCGCAAATCACTAAATTTTCACAACTTAGGAGAACCTTTTCAGGCTTCAAGCCATGAAGCTTCAGAGAGCATTGATTGTTAAGTGGTATAATATCCCCCAAGTACAGATTGATAACTTAATTCTGAGCATGCCTAGGCGTTACACAGACTGTATTCCGTTGTTTGGAAGGTATACTATGTGTTAGCTTTTATAATAACCGCGTAACCTTGATTGTTGTGAAAAGGATATTTTTTGCAATTTGCTCCACGGAGTAAAAATCGCAATTTTACTTGATAATTTTAAATCTGTAGCATATTTTTTTATATTTATCTTTTGTTTAATAAATAGGCTTTACAAATAGCTCTTTATTTGGCTGAACTTGCATTATCCTTAATTTATGGACATGAGTGTAAATCCACTTGTCAATTCACCTATCTGTATATATTATAGGCTTTTTGTAACTACACTACATTAAATTCATTTCAAAATATCATTTAAAATAATCCAGTTTTAACGTTCTCTTATGAAAATGGCCTGTTTTGTTCCCACTTTAAGAAATTACAAATCACGAAACGTCAATATCACCTTGCACAAATTACTTGAAATTTAAACATGCTGCCCTTAAACTTTTTTAAAACCTAGCTTTTGACCATAGTGTTACTATTTTTGTAGCATAAAAAATCTAAGCTGGTGTTTAATTGTATGGGTGTCGATAAGTTTATCGGTTACCCTTTATGTTAGTCTCAAAGTGAATATTTTATAATTTAATCTACAGACAATAGAATTAAATCTACTACTAAAGGTAATATCTACTCTTAAATTCCTAATTCAGGTAGATAAATGGTATTCAAATCAGAACTTTGAGGTTAGTCTTCCTTTCAATGTCAGCAGTGCTCCTTATTTAAACTGCATTGCAATATTTTAAAATAGGAATTTCATTGATGCTAACTTTTTTGTTTTCTTCATTGGCATGATAGCTGAATATTACTTAACACAATATCTGTTTGTATTATATAATGTGTTCTTTATGGTAACTAATTTTCACTCATCAACAGTTTAATTTCGAAAATCACCACAACTGTGGAAAATAATTGGTTTCCATCTACCCATGTTTCTATGTCCCCAACTGACCCTAACTGCTAATAGAGTTAATGAAGGTAATGCAGGTGGAGTATTTATTAAAGGACAACGACATACATAAAGTTGAATTTTAAAATATGTTTTCTGATTACTTTTTTAACAGAAAAAATGTAACTCATTAACTGTTATTTTGTAGTTAAAGCTTAAAGGTCTACATTTGCAATTTCACACCAAAAAACAGATTTGAGAAATTTTAATTTCACTTTCAAAACGTTGCATTACCACTCGACGAAAACGCCGTCACTTTATCCCGCACGTGACGCTTATATATTTCACTAAAAGTAGTAATTTCAAGAAAGTAATTAATAAAGCTTTTACCTAAGAAATCTCAAACCGGTTTGTGATTTCTTAACCAACAAAATTTCGTTCAATTTACTTTAAAGTCACGACTTTTTTATGAAAAGAATAAGCGTCACGTGCGGGACAAAATGGCTACTTTTTCGTGAAGTGGTCCTGCAGCAGTTTTGACCTGCCGATTTGTTTTACATAAAAAAAGAACCTGTCAATATTTATTGAAGGAAAAAAACACCTCTCGTTCCAACAATAAAGGCTTTTTTTTTACTCAACGAGTGTTGTGTAAACACAACAGAGAAAATTGATTATAAATCAATCTTTAAAAAATAAATCTCTGAAAATGGGATTTTAGTGACTCTGTTGTGTAAACACAACAGGGAAAATTGATTATAAATCAATCTTAAAAGAAATAAAAAAATCCTCTGAAAATGACATTTAAAAAAATGACATTTTGATGCATGTTTTCTTAAACCCTTTTTTTTTATGTGCCTACAAGTTAAAAATATTTATTAGGCGTCTTTTCTCAGAAGAGCAGCATAAAAATGATTCACGTCTGACGGGCTCGTCCAAAACAAGTCCATATTGTCTAGACAGGGCGGGTACTGTTTGCATAGAAGCGAATGAAATTTCAGTAAGAACCCCACAGACGCTAAAAGAAAGAGAAAAAAATCTATGATGGACCCTCATTTTCCAGAGGCTGTACTCTTTTCCAAAGGTGTTATTAATGTTTCTGCAGAATCTCATGTGGCCATAGCTGAATGAGTTTTCTTGGAAGTTGCGTAATTATTCAAACTCCGATCCTCTCTTTTACCCTTCGGCGCCTTAAAAAGCTCGCGGCTATGTTATTTTCTCTTCTCTGATCTCGTTCTCCGGTCGCTTGGTCCGATTCACTCTCTTTTTTTTCTTATTATAAAGGATTCAATTCTTGGTAACCAAAGCAGAGAACAATACCTAGAAAACTCGCAGCCCAGGAGGTGTGGTAGCAGTTCTACTTATTCCATTTTATTTGCAATTTGAAGAAAACGTGCATTATGTTTGTTTTTCGCTCTCTACCGTGACAGAGAAGAACGAATATTCATTTTTTATGAGAAGAAAATAGCCTGGATTTTCACCTAATGGCTATTACAATATTATTATTTTTTATTCAACTTCATTTCGTGCTCCATTATTCTTACTGGGTGTTTGGTACAGTTTGAGTTTTTCTTAGACCTTAAATTCAATACGCCACCACGAATAAAGATTGAAAGTTTTTTTTTTAATCCGGAGTCATCTTACATTCCACCAGCTATATTCAAACTTGGAGGGAAAAGGACCACCCGCTTATTCTAATCCTTTACAGTGCAGCATTATGATCTTGAAAGAAAAGATAAACACGGTCAGCTTTTAACAGTCATGAGATTGGATGAGAGATATGTCTAAAACGTTGTTGTGCTTGGATGTTTATTTATTACTTCTAAAAGCAAAAAAAAAAAAAAAAAAAACAAATTGGTTAAACAACAATGACTACTTTTTTTTTTAATTTAAAATTTAAAAATATTTTAACAAAACTTTAAAATGCTCCATGCGTCACAATTTTTCGTCAAACTTTAAGTTTCCACTTTTTTCCAATCATTAGGCATGATTTCATAAATTTATGCATTACATGCAATGTTCTATGTGATATTTTATAAGGGCCATTTTCGCCAATATGCTTACATTTCAGAATTTTTAATTTTTTTAACTTGCTTTTTTTATAATCACTAACAGATGTTTTGTCACATATTTTAGGTGTGTGAAAAAGTAATTGGTTGTACACTTTGATGCATAATTAAGTATCCAAATGCTGTTGTAAAACTTTAGGTTGCAAGGAAAATTGTCGTCCGTTACCGTACAAAATCAATATGAAATCTCACTTTTACACTATATCATAACGCCTAGAACCAACTTCATTCGAAATTATTTGCGTCCCTGAAGCTTAAACCGATGTTTTTGATCATTGAAATATTGATCAAAAACTGTATGGTAACGGACTTGACATTTGGTAACGGATTTGACCAGTAACGGACTTGACATTTCAACCGAAATGTCATATTATGGCTAATTTATTGAATTGAACAATTGAACAACAATATGAATTTTCTTAGAGTTGTATAATAAACAATATTTCGGGGTAAAAGTTGAGAAAAAGTAAAAATTAATACTAAAATCCTTGGTAACAGACTTGACAAAGAATAAAAATACGCGCCTGGAAGAAATTTTGTGCGAAACGCCACAGCAATACTTCTCGACTCAGGAGAACAAAATGGTACGAAATAGTTACGTCACTAGTTTGTTAAGTTAACTGAATACATGTTACCATCTTTTAACTGCAATAAATACCTTTTTAGCTAAAATAATCTTAGGGTAACGGACTTGACAAGAACTGCCGGACAAAATATATTCATACATTTCTTAATGAAAAAAAATACTATTGTCAATATTTATTATGAATATCATACACTAATAGTCAATATATAAAAATAATTTGTTGTATATACTTTTTTATACAATTAAGTATATAAAAAAATAGTTGAACCTTCCAAAAATTGGAAATGGACAAGCGTTTTTGCCTTAATTCTCATTTTTAAAGACTTATATAAAAATAAATAAATAAATTTCAATAATGTTTTGAGTGATAGAATTTTTTGGGGGTATTTCTTGCAGAAAATAATAGTTCGATTTGAATTTAAAATATAAGTTATGCTTCAAAATCGTCTTTTTAACCTCCGGACAGCAAATGTAAGCAAATTTTGAAAATGACCCATAAAAGATGGCTGAAAATGAAAATTTATATGAATTTTTTAGCTTAAAATTTTCCTTTTCAGACATCTTTTATAAACTGTTGCATAAATTATTGCGTGTAATGTGTAGATTTATGCAATCATGCCTAATGATTGGAAATTAAGTGGAAATTTAAAGTTTGAAAAAAAATTTGTCGCATGGAGCATTTTAAAATTTTGTCTAAAAAAATTTAAATTTTTAATTTCAAAAAAATGTACATTGTTTTTTGTACCAATTTGTCGTTTTTATGCTTTTAGATGTTGTAAATGTACAATAATACAAGCATACAAAGTTTTAGACATATAGATCAATAATTTAAAAAAAATCATTTTTTTGTCCACTGTAACTTTAATTTTGTACCTCTCTAAAAGTTGCATAAAAATAGTGAAGTACCTAAATTATTTCACACACATAGCATAATCAGAAGCTGAAATATCATCTAAATGAAATGAATGGTTTGGAAGAACATATTTTTAACCGTCACTGGTAAATCACACTTGAACAGGCATAAGTGAAATATAAATTTAAAAGTGTCCTATGAACCTAAATTTAACCTACTGCCTCAAACGGTTCTCAAACGGATGTTCTTAGTGTTGGAATTTGGTGTTCCGGCAGTGAATTTTTACCATCAGAAAAATAGTTTTCCTTTTCACTGTACCGACATCTGCTACGACCCTAATAACGAACGTGCATTAATCAATCTTCGTTTTTTTTTTAAAAATCATAAAAGCTATCAATAACCCCATCCTCTTCCCTCAATTACACAGTTTTCGCATGCATAAAGTTCAAGTAGACTAATGGAGGATTGTTCTTTCCCATTGAAGAGCAAGAAGACGGTTCAACACATTTTAAGGAAGGTAGGTCAGACGCTTTAGTAAGTCCTGTAGCAAAAGAGAACATCAGGAAAATCACTGGGAAAGTGTAAGAACGTTCTGGAATCGCGTCAAGAGAAATGTCGCAACGAAAGAAGATTTTATTTGATCCCACTCATTCTTTGTTCAAGGAAAAAGTGCAAAAGGACACATGTTTGTGCGCGAGGGATTCCAAGTTTGCTCTTTCCCTACGAAAAATGTGTGCATGTGGAGGTTTGCTCAATGTTTCTCGTCCTCCTAATAGCATATTTAGCTTTTTTGACTTTATTTTGCTTTCAAATGTAGAGGAACCGCTTCAGGGTCTGCGTTTGTTACAACCGAACGCAGTAAGTTTCGCAGGTGACGTTGCGGGATGTGTTCAAACACGGCTTCCAGGATGTCTTTGAATACTCGGAAAAAGATGTAACACGTGCATTGTATGAAATGGGGACTATTTTAAAAAGGGCCATCAAGGATGTGGAAGATTATTACATATAGTTTGTTCAATGTTAATTTATGCTTATTCTCTATTGAATAAACTTCATACAATAAATGACAAAAATGCAAACAACAACAACAACTAAATATTTTTCACTCTCGTTTTTTTCCCTCTTTTAAATCCTCAAACTCGCAAGATTGTGAGGGGGGGGGGGTCAGCCTTTTGCTAAGGGTAGGTTTTGAGGAATCGCCGATCGTTTCAACATACAAGCCCTGATTTTAAGCGCTATTATAATATCCTAATGATATAATTACAGGAATCCATCTCGCATAGATTAATAGATCAGCGGTTTCAAACTTGAATCTAAACCACAGACCCTCAGCCTCAAATATGGACAGAGTAAATATTTTTGAAAAATGCGCATATGAGGTACACTCATTCAGGGTATCGTTGAGCAAGTCAAGATAACTTTAAGTCACTGCATTTTTTTTGCTGTGTAGTGTACTTTAAATTCATAATGACCAGAAATCTTGCTTTATATAATAAAACTAAACATTAGTTTACTTTTAAATAAACTAAATTAATACGAAGTTTCAATAATGCATTCTTTTGGTGAGATCATCACCAAAAGAATGCATCACTGAAACTTCGTATTCTTTTAGTTTATTTGACTTAACGGAAAAGAATGAGAAGTGACGCGGAGGTATCTGAACTGGCTCTAAAATACCCTGAACGACTGTAATTGTTGATACATGTTGTCTGACAACTTTTCTGGCAGAGTTTCCTTGATTTAATAAGCAAATGTAGACATGGAAGATCCTCGATTAAAACACATTTACCGTAACGTGCTCTATGGCTCAAAAATATACAAATCAAACCATTTAAATGGAAAACAATATTCATAGCGTGATCAATCGGAACTTCTAAAAGTTCGATCAAAAAGATGTAGACAAGGACTGTGCCATGGATTTAGATAGCCTAAGATAGATCTCGAAAACGTCGGGATAAAATGGAAGCAAGAGTTTTGTACTAATGTCATTTAGTTTCATTCCGTTTTCTTTCTACTGATGCTTTTATAACTGTCACATTTGTTTGGCACAAGAATTAAAGTTTTTTGAGTTTCTTTTATAGCAAGCTTTCCACTCATTTACGTTGTTTGTAGTTCTGAGAACATGTGACAACATTTTAACATTATCTTTTTGTTTATCTCTTTCTTTCTTTCTTTTTTTTTGACAAGATCGATTTAAATACCGATTTTCATACTCCGGAAAATGTTTTGATTGTTTTACTTGTACTAAGTGAAACAATGAACGTAAAACAGAATTTTACGGTAAAAACTCAATTCTGATCAACATCATTACGGTGAAAATAAATGCACTTTTCAGAAATATTTTTGAATACTTATTTTGAAAGCACATCAAACTCGGACAAAAATGATGCCTGCCGAAGTCAAAAGTGTACATTTACAAAGTGACTTTCCCGTTAAATGCATTTAAATGCAATGTTAAATGCAATGTCCCGTTAAATGCAATGTAAAAAAACAGTACTCTATAAATTGAAATTGGATGACATCATAATATATTTTTAAAATATTTCCTAACAATTATCCAATCGCTTTTTATTCCCAGTGGTCAAACTACTAAATACAGAGCATTTTCATGCTGAAGGGTTCTAGTATTATTATTTACACTGCTTCTGAGGTTCTGATATATATATATATATATATATATATATTAGGGTGTCCCGAAAAAATCGAATTTCTACAAAGCACTTAGCCTTAGTGCGGAAAATTTGTGACTACTCAACACTAATTACAGGGCAAAATTTCTTGACTCTGAGTTAATGCCTTCTGCTCTGGCAAAAGGCTTGAAGTTTAGAGATTTTTGGAAGAAAATCGAAAACAGAGAAAATCTACAAAATATTTTAAAATCCACAGAATGTTAAGCCTTAGAGCTGAAAATTTGTGACTTCCTAACACTAATCACTGAAAAAAATTTCGGGACTCTGAGTTAATACCTTCTGCTCTGGCAAGAGGCTTGAATTTTAGAAATTTTTAGAAAAAAATATAAAAAAAGAGAAAATTTACAAAATATTTCAAATTTCACCGAATGTTAAGAATTAGTGTAAAAAATTTGTGACTTCCTATCACAAACTAATATGTAAAATTTTAAGTCTGTGAGCTAATTACTTATGCTCTGAAAAGAGGCCTAAAATTAGAGCATTTCGTAAAAAAATTCTTAAATGCGAGTTACACATAACAAAGCTGCTACATACCTAATACGCTCCAATATTTCGAATTTTTATCGCCTGAATAACAACATGAGACTACCTCTTGAACTTAAATGGGCTCCTCTTCTTTGTTTATATGGTTAAGTCTAAAAGGAAGTCAAGTGTTTTAAATATTGGTTGGAAGTCGTATGGAGTGTTTTTCGTATTACTGCAATATGTCTAAATCGAAACGCTAATTTTTTTCCCCCAAGAGATATTTCTAAATGGACAATTTTTGGGTATGCTAAAGACTGACTTCACGCTTCTAACCTATGAAGATGTTATAAAATGTTTTATGTACGAGAGACGAATATTTTCTTCAGAGATGGCTAATAATAAGGAGCCTAGCTTCTCGATTATTGCTGATCGTGTAGCAAGAAAGATGGTAAACTTATGTAAGAACTCGTGCATTGCGGTAATTTCAGAACAACGTGTTATTGCAATGATACTTACTTATCACAAAAAACATGTGGCCATAAATGCTGTTCTTAAAAGAGTCAAACACAACGAGAAACAAGAGATCTATTTATGAAACTTAAGGAGGTAGCAGTGTAACTCTTTGATATAGCTGCTTGTAAGTGCCATGATTTGTATTCATGTGCATGTCCTAAAGAGAAAAGAGTTCCGTTAGAAGAAAGGTCATTTCTCTCTGATCAAAGGACTACTAGATTATGTCTACTGTCCATCGGTGCAGTGGACATTGAAGAAACAAAGAAACTTCCAAAGAGACCCAAGAAAAAGTCGCAGGACTCTATTCACTACTCTTTTGACACATCTACTTCAACTTCAGTTTAATCGGAGAATCAAACAAAGTCTGTTCAAGATACTTGCTAAAAATATATCTTAACGTAATCGATCCCATCATTTCTCGGAATGCATTCTTTGCTTGTCCAGAAAACATTCTGTTAAGCATGATAACGTATGAAAATGTGACTATCAGAGAGCTCGGTATTTATAGAATCATAAAGGCTAGAGAATGTGGATCTGTTGTGAAGACTGTGTGCGCATATTTATTCCACATCCCGAAGCTTAGCTTTGAAGCTGCAGATTATGTTAGTTTGATAGACTGGAACAATTGCAAAATAACGCCTCCACCAGTTCTCCGCAATGTTCCTTCAGACGATCTTCGAAATATGTTGGTTGTTGGAGTTTCATGCGAAAAATGGAAGTTTATTCAATTCCCTTGCCCCACATAGGCCGTTGAACGCATCTTGAAGTTAGTTTCGAAGACATCAAATCAAGTCTGTGGCCAAGAGAAAAGAGACGAGTTTATTTTGGCTGTTTTAAAATCACCCAGAAACATGCCTGCATTTCAGCATAAAAGTGATTACAAATTACAGCTATACACGATGTCTCTCTAACTGTAAATTCTAAAGCGTGAACTGTACATTATGAAGTTTTTAAAATGCATAATGGATGGGATTTAAACCCACTTTGCAATTTTTCCCCTTAATGCGTAGAAATCTATATGAAAAATGCAGTTATAATTTTTTGAACATTTGTCTTGAGATTTTCTAACTGCATAAATACTTTAATTTCTAATCGACCTTATTTCTATATGAAATTAGATTACAAATAAAGACCTCTCTTTAGGGCTCTTTTACCTAAAATTCAAGTCTTTTGGCATAGCGGAAGACATTTTCTCAGAGTCACGAAATTTTGCTCTGATATTAATCTTTTGGGTTCTTTTACCTGAAATTCAAGTCTTTTGCTATAGCAGAAGACATTAACTTAGAGTTCCGAAATTTTGCTCTGATATTAGCGTTAGGAAGCCACAAATTTTTTGCACTAATTCTTAACATTCAGCGAAATTTAAAATATTTTGTAACTTTTCGCTTTTTTAGATTTTTTTCTTAAAATCTCTAAAATTCAAGCCTCATGCCAGAGCAGAAGGTATTAACTCAGAGTCACGAAATTTTTCTCAGTGATTAGTGTTGGAAAGTCACAAATTTTCAGCACTAAGGCTTAACATTCTGTGGATTTTAAAACATTTTGTAAATTTTCTCTTTTTTCGATTTTTTTCCAAAAATCTCTAAATTTCAAGCATCTTGCCAGAGCAGAAGGCATTAACTCAGAATCAAGAAATTTTGCACAGTAATTAGTGTTGGGGAGTCACAAATTTTCCGCACTAAGGCTAAGTGCTTTGTAGAAATTCGATTTTTTCGGGACACCCTAATATATATATATATATATATATATATATATATATATATATATATATATATATATATATATATATATATATATATATATATATATATATATCTGTTTCTGAGTTGTTACAGGACAACTCCTAATAATAGAGCTAGTTACTTTTCTCAGATGAGTTTTTTTCCCAATTCTTCAACACATGCAAGTTCTGAACACTCTACCAATAAAGCCAAATTTTAGAGACTTCTGTCACAAAAATGGGAACCATATTTCTTTGTTAAATTTTAAAGCTCTATACTTGGACATCCGATGACTTCCGCGGTTTAAGTAACAGAACAAAACAGAATTAGCAAAATTATACCTCCTCCCCCTACATAATTCATGCCACAAACCAAATTGCCAAACCTGACGTCTAACTGATTAGAAAAACGTAGTTCCCATAACAAATATCAATCCACACTGGTAAAACAGTGTATTGAAAAAGAAATTAAGGCTTTTTTTGTAATAAAATTTGTTTCTAAGCGTCTGTTGTGCTAAGTACGAAAAAAAATCTTTTAAAAATCAGAAATGTTTCTGCAACACAAGAACAAGAAACAAAACAATCTCTTTTTAACAAGCTATGAAAATAAAAGTTGATTTGTTTGCAATGTATATTATTGTGTACACATTACAAGCGAGATATATCTTTGTTAATAACTACTTAACAAAAGAAAAAGCTGATAACTATCTTTTTTCAAAAAGTTATGAAAACAACATCAAAATAATTCATAACAAATCCAAGATTAACGTTGCACTTTAGAATGAAATATCACAAACGCGAGATGATTTGGCCAGCAACTTCCAAACAATAACATAACTCGTGGACCGTAAATAACGTGCAGCAGGGGAAGCGGGGCACACCCGCACATTATAAACTCATTTGAAAGAAACCCTAAAGCTGTTGCAGTCTTAATACTAACCAATGGTGCCCGGCTGTATTTGAGGTTGCAAAGCAGAACTCGTTTGTCGCTACATTGGATAGGACATGATGTAAGTGTGTAAGAAAGTGTAATACGGCTGGTGATATCTGTGCAAACATTCTAGAATAGGAAAACAGCAAGTCATAGTAAGTCAAGCATTCCTAGTCTTGTGTCATATCTTGGATATTTTATTTATTTTTAATTATAAATATACCGATTTGGACTTCATTTTAAGTAAGGTACATGGTTAACAGTGGGACGATTTTGATTTCTTTTGTTATAAGGGTCATTTTCACCATATGCTTACATTTCAGAAGTTTTAAGTAATTTTTTTTTAACTTGCTATTTTTTTAAGAAGCACCAACAGATGTTTTTTGTCACATACTTTAGGTGTGTGAAAAAGTACTTGGTTGTACATTTTGATGCATAGTTAGGTATTCAAATGCTGTTGTAAAACTTTAAGTTGCAAGGAAAATTGTCGTCCGTTACCGTACAAAATCAATATGAAATCTCACTTTTACACTATATTATAACGCCTAGAACCAACTTCATTCGAAATTATTTGCGTCCCTGAAGCTTAAACCGATGTTTTTGATTATTAAAGTATTGATAAATTGAACTACATTGGCTTTCACATTAATCTTACTGACTGGTTTTTTTTCATATTTAAGTTGTTGTATGTTAGGTGTTTATATTAATGGTGCTATTTTTGATGATTTTACTAATACTTCTGGCGTGCCGCAAGGCTCTAGTTTAGGACCTTTGCTTTTTATTTTATTCATTAACGATATATGTAATATTTTTCAACATTGTGATTACCTTCTTTTTGCCGATGATTTGAAACTTTTCAGAGACATTCGTACTGCCGCAGATGTTACTCTTTTACAAATCGATTTGGATAATTTGCACCAGTGGTGCATTCAAAATAAGCTTTTTTTGAATATTAGTAAATGCAATGTTATGAGTTATAGTCGTAGATCTGAGCCATTCATTCATTCGTATCAAATTGATAAACAGTGTTTGTCGCGTCTTGACTTTATTAAGGATCTGGGGGTCACTTTTAGTACTAAGCTTGATTTTACACTACACATCAACAACATCGTTTCTAATGCTTATAGGATTCTTGGTTTTCTTAAACGAAAGACTAAAGATTTTTCTAATGAGCAAGCAATTAAAACACTTTATTTTTGCCTTGTGCGCTCCAAACTGGAATACTGTAGTCTTATTTGGGATCCCTACTACAGTAACAAAATTAAAATTATTGAGCAAATTCAATCCAAATTTATTTTTTATTTGTGTTACAGAACCCATAACCATGATTTTTTGACGCATTCATACTCTACCAAACCTTAAGTCACGCCGTGAACTTTTGTGTCTTCTTTTTTTTTTATAAAGCACTTAACAATCTAATTGACTGCTCAGATATTATTAATTCTATACATTTTGCGGTTCCAAATAGAACTCTTAGGAGTCATTTGTGTTTTACAAAAATTTTTACAAAGTTTAATTACGTTGATAATTTTTGCCTTTTTAAATTTTACAAACTTTTAAACTCTCATTGTCGCGTTTTGGATATTTTTAATATGTCTTTTAATAATTTTAAGTCTATTTGTTTAAAAATTTTAAATGTGTAATTTGTTTTAATTCGTTTGTTGTCTTTTAAATTTTTACAAAATTTTAACTCCTTGACGTGTCTCAGATATTTTAAACCTGCCTTTTAATTGTTTTAAGTCTATATGTTTCAATATTTTTAATGTATAATTTGTTTTATATGTACTTGTTTTACTTGCCACTGTAATTGGATTTGTCTGTAGTGCGCAATACTTTAAATAAATAAATAAATAAAAAACTACGATAACGGACTTGACATTTGGTAAAATCATAAAAAAGGGCGATCCTCTGTAAACTGGTAATTCGCTGTCCGGACCGAGTATTTTAAAAATAATAAAGTGTAATAAAGTAATTATCGCTCTAAATACAAGTAAAGCATTAATACTTTGTGGCCCAATTGTATTTGGAGTGATAACAATTTAATATTTTTTTTCTAGAAATTATCTAAGCGCCAAAAACAGTCCCCTGGCTGTCCCAATCCCATAGTCTAACTGTTACAGATAGTATTTCAAAAAACCTGTTAACACTATATAAATTTGGCAATAATTATCTAAAAATAGAATAATGAAGCTATATTTATCTTATGAAATAAGGTATAATTACGTATTTCTAAAACTTAAAATTGTCATGTAAATTCTGTCCGGAGTTTTTCAAACAGTCCCCCGCAATAAATTCAAAGCTGTAAAACGAAAAATCTATAACTTTTGCAAATTTTTTTGGCATGAAGTTTAAAGTAATCAGTGTGAATTTGCCGAAATCGCCAAGAACGGTGTTGAAACGCTACTTTGCTTAATTTGAGAGCCACATTTGTGATGAAAATATGCATCAGGGTCGTTGCGAAAACAGTCCTCTGGGAAGTGATTTTATTAAATTCAATTAGTTTAATTATGAAACATAATAGTTATTACGTCCACGATTTGTGCCTAAATTTATAGGTAGTCTCGTAACTAATTATGTTCCAATAGTTTTGCAGATATTACGTAAAAAAGAGCAAAAACACGGTCACCTGGCACAGTCCCCTGCCTAGTTATACTAGGCATCATGATCTATCAGAAAAACACAAACTTCAATTGGCCCTCTTTCAAACCAAAGTTATAGATTCATTTTTTGAGCAATAGTATTATAATTATACGAACATTTCAAAAAACCAAGGCCGGACAGATTTCGTGTGAAAAATGACGAGTTTACAGAGAATCGCCCATAAATTTCAAGTCTGTTACTATATGTTTAATGATATTCTAAAGTTTTCATTACGTTAATTAATTAAGTTAAAATACATTTACTTTTTAACTTTTAATTATAGTTTGTTGTATTTTCGGGCAATTCCATGGTGTCGGACGTAAAAAACGAAGACACATTTCTCAGTTTTAACTGCATTTATAAAACATTAACTGTTTTAAAATGATTAAATTGATGTGTAAAAAACTTGCTGCATCATACAAAATACAAAATCATGTCCATTTTAAAAAATGGATCCCTAAAGTAGAAATTAATATCATTTAAAGAGTTGGCGTCGGACGTAAATGCACAAATAGGAAAATTAATTCCTCAGTTAAAAACTATTGAAAGTCAGCGAATTAGCTAACGATTTAATTTTAAAACAACTAAATTCAAAAGAATACTCATGAACAATTCATACTTCACATTTTTTAAATTATATTATTTAGGATAAAATTAATTTGAGAGCATTTTTACCTTGGTGTCGGACGTAAACTGTCCACATTGGAAATATTGCTCTTAAATGTAAATATCTCAATGATTATTAGCTTAACTTTTATTCAAAAGTGACATAGAATATTTTTAACATTTAAAATGATACATCAAATTTTAACTGTCACCTAAATATACAATTTAAATCGTTATGGACTCATCATTGAATTTTATTTAATACTTGAATTTATTTTTGTGCCAAAACTGGTACTTGGGATAAATAAATACTCATCCCTAAAACAACTAATAATTTTAATCAAAAAATGTGTTCTTGTAAAACTAAAAATGAGAAAATTATGATTGTAGAGTCTGTAGCAATTATTGGAAGAAAAGTTTTAATTAAAAAAATTATTTATACATTTTATCTCACTAAATTGAGCATTTACTTATCTCAACCATACGAGTAGCTTTATAAGATTAAAAAAAAATTATGAAAATTTGAACTTATTATTTTTATTAATATTACAAATTTAGTTTTGGATCCTACAAACATTTTTTAGCAAAATAGATGGTTTTGAAGTTTTTGTTCATATTTTTTGCTATTTATTGAAGGGAAAAAATAAATCAATTTTCTTATTTCAAAAAAGTACTTCATTTTCAGCTTTTGCAGACCATTTTTAAAAAAATTCGACCTTGTGCTTTTTGAATTCAAAATTGAAAGTGACTGACAGTGGCAACCAAAAGAATGAAAAGTGTTTGGGTGTAGCCGTGGCCCGGATTATATTCCAAGCCTATTGACTTTAAAATATGATATCAACAAGGACCGTCATTTCAAGTTTGTCCAGGGGGGGGGGGCAAAGGGTAAAAACACAATACAATTTCCCCAGAAAACAACAAAAACCACGCCCACTTATATGTAACTACATTGATTTCTCAAAGCCCGGGGTCTAAATATCGGGCCTGATGTCAACTCATAATTGAATTGTAATGCGTCTACATTGTCTTAAGGTAACTCTGTTACGAAAAAAAACTTTTAAAAAATCATACGAAAAAAAAAATTTTCTAAGTAAACTCACGAGTACATGCACATACAGTAAATTCATAAAAAAATCCTTTTTTTGCATTCTCCATTTTAGTTTCGTAATTGAAGGCAAAATGTGGACAATCATAGTTAAAAACAAATGTAGTTTATGGATCGTAAAAGAGTCGAACGTAAAAAAAATATTTTACGTCCGACACCCAGATTTTAATGAGAATTATTCAATAACTACAAAATTAAAATAGGTTACTTCCATGAGATTGAAAATCTTGCTTTGTATACAAAAATATATGTATGTAGCTTTAAAATTATAGGCTCAGGATAAAAACTTGCGCATTTTGGTGTCGGACGTAAAACAGTTAAGGTACCCGGTGAAAAAAATTTTTATAATCAAAATGAATTTTATTTTTACCCATATTTTCCACATTATATGGTCTATATTGTATATTTACGTGGTTATTTACCTTAATTCATAATATTAGTATAAATTTTTGGGAAAAAACAGAGCTTCTTTGAGTCGCCAAATGTGGTTTGTAAGTGATCAAAATCTTGGTTTTAGTTTAACGTCTTGTGACTTATTTAAAATTGAAGGTATCAAATTTTAGACAAATATTTCAAAATATTCAACTCTTCACCTTTAAAACGATACTTTGTTTGTTTAAAAATATTAATTTTGAAAATTTGATCATCTGGTTGACCTTATCGTGGAATTGCCCTTTCGCTTCGAGAGACAATTATATTCCAATATTAGCATCTTCATCGATTTGTTTTGATCAAAATTGGTGTTTGCTTTTTATTAACTCTTAGCTTGAAACTTACAATAAGCCTAACTAAATTTGATTTTTATAGTTTCTTTTATTAGTTGTTTTCTTTTCGAAATTATTTATTGTTACCGTAAAATGGGGTGAATCGGAACACTTTTCAACTTTAACTGTAAAAAAGTAGTTAAAAGATTTTTTTTTAAATTTGATTGTTTGTTTAAAAACTTCGGTCTTCCAATACTTTCGATATTCCAAGCAAACACAAAACATTTCAAACAATTATTATTTATATATATAGGAATTTAGGGCTGTCCGAATCACCCCGCTGATAGGGGTCAATCAGAACACATGTTAAAATTATTATTGTTTTCAGTTAAACCTGTAATAGGTCTCACAAACATGAGTAATAATGATGGGGAAGAATAAGAACAGATAGTTGTTGTCAAATAAAAATGTATTTTCTGTACCAGTAAACGTTTCTGATCTGTCAAAATTTAAAATGATTTTGAACATATGAAAAATTAATTTTATGAAATGCTTTTGAGTTGAAATACAAAACTGTAACATAAATTGCAGTCACTCACATTGTCCACAAATATGTACTTGTCCTTAAAACTAGCAGTTGTAGCTTGGCTTAAGTTTTTTCATAACATTTTCTGGGATGAACACTGCCTTTTCTTTAGTTTCTTAAAATCTCTGCGTTTTGGGGATTGTCCTGTGAGATTTCCCACTTATTCATCACTGTCTTTTTGCAGGACTTTTGCAACATAAAGTCTTTCCCCAAGTATTTTAAGTAAAAATAAGTCTCCTGGAGCAAAAATCTTTTTAAATCTTCAGCTTTCTGTCATTATACGATCTAGTAGCTCACTAGAAGAAATAAACAGTAATAAATCCTTGTTCTTGTCTTGACTAGAAGAATTGGGGTTAGAATCTTGATTTTTTCAAACAGTTTTCTTTAAATAAGTTTGAATTGGAGCAACAGAACCAAGTGTTCCGATGCACCCCGCAAATAGTTTTCCTATCACATTTTTCAGCATTCTTCATTTTATGACACATTTTTTTTTAAATGTAAATTATAATGCGGTATTCTGTTGTTCAGATACATGCCCCCCCCCATACTTGAGACTTAACACTAGTAGGTTTAAAATATAAGAAGGTTTGTACATACATATGAAGTTTTGCAGTCTATGAAAACGTGATGTTTTCTGGCATTCCACGTGCAACCTTCCTTATAAGCCAGTAGTTTTTCCAGATTGACAAAAGTAATTTTTTCCTACTTCCTATGATTTTACCTTACAAAAAAATTAATGGCGAAAAATACCCAATAGTATATTTATGAAGAATTTCTTTGTATGGTCGGGAAGTTTTATTCCGATTGACCCCGCTGCTCCTTTACACCCCATTTTACGGTATGCAAATATTTGAAAATATTTTCCAGTTGAACATGCCTTTCATTTTTTTTACAAGGCACTGCCAGTAATTGTTAAATATTATCTTGTTAAGTACAAAGCTAAATAGCGACCAGAGCCTCAAAGCATTACCGGTGACAGCAAGTACCGTTTGTTATACGAACAGCAAAATACTTATCTCAAAATCATGTACAGTTAAGAGAAATATTGTTTAAAAATAAATAAATAAATAAAAACACCAAAATTTTGCTGCAGTGAATTATTCACCGCACAAACACCATTTTTAATCATACTTGAAATTAACATTTAAAAACGGGCAAGTGATAAAGAAATGGAGAGGAAAATGGTGTACATACAATGCACGAAACTGCGATTCATCACACGGTCTAATGAGGAAAACATCATTTTTACATCTTTCCTCTACCTTTATTTATTAATATTCTATTAATTCGTACTTTCGAAGCCAAATTTTTACATCAATAAGTTGATTTTGGTACTGTCACATCAGAAAGTAATGCACAATTAAAGTAACAGTATTTACCTATTACGTTAAGTTGAACATGCTTTTAAGTAAAAACTATTTATTATTCTCAGATAATACCGAAAAATCCGGTATTTTACGTTATCAGTATCGATATTTCGAAATTGCAAAATAGCTGAGAACATCAGTATTCGATATGATCGTATTCCGGTATTGCAGTCACTAACGGTAACGGACTTGACATTTCAACCAAAATATCAAATTATGGCTCGGTTGTAGAATTAAAAAAATTTAAAAACAATATGCATTTTCTTAGAGTTGTAAAATAAACAATATTTAGGGGTAAAACTTGAGAAAAAGCAAAAATTAATATTAAAATATTTGGTAATAGACTTGACAAAGAATAAAAATACGCACCTGGAAGAAATCTTGTGCAAAACGCCACAGCAATACTTCTCGTCTGAAGAAAGCAAAATGGTATGAAATAGTTGCGTCACTAGTTTGTTAAGTTAACTGACGTGCTAACATCTTTTGACAGCAATAAATACCTTTTTTAGCCAAAATAATCTTAGGGTAACGGACATAACAAGAACTGCCGGATAAAATATATTCATACAGTTCTTAAAGAAAAAAAAATACTATTGTCAATATGTATTATGAATATCATACACTAATAGTTAATACATAAAAGTAATTTGTTGTATATACTTTTTTATGCAGTTAAGTACATAAAAAATAGTTGAACTTGTAAAAATTGGAAATGGACTAACGTTTTTGCTTTGATTCTCATTTTGAAAGACTTATATAAAAATAAATAAATAAATAAATGTCAATATTTATCCCCATTTAGTTTTTCACGTTTTACTGAACAATTAATAATATTTATGTGTTAATTAATGTTTTTATTTCTTTCTTCGACAAATAGGTATAGTTAGAAATAGTTCTAATTTATCTGATTGATTAATTACAATTGTTTATTATTTTTTTTAAATACTTTTTTTATTCGCTTTATTGCGTAAATGAAGGTCAAATATAGACTCATGAGCAGAATTCAAAAAATATGTCCATAATTTTTCAATATCGATTCAGATATTCTGCTTGGAAATCCTCGATAAATATACTTCTTAGAAGAACTCGAGAGTTTTAATCAATTATCAAGATCATAAATATTTGATAATTTCTTACATTTCTTGAATTAAATATATAGTTTAGAAGCGCATGAAAGTCAAAAGATTGAAAAGAAAAATTGTTTGGAATAGTCTTTATTTTTCTATTTAATTTTGTACCTCTTGCAGATAATTTATGTTTTAAGCAGCACTTTTGCAAGATTTCTCTCTCTAAAGATAAATTTTAGCGTAAATGTTAGTTACATTGTTTTATGGGGGACAGTCCTCTTATTCAACTGAGAAAATAAAGATGTAATAGATTTATTATTATATACTTATTGCTTAGTAAAAACTGAACTCTAAGTAAACTTTTAATATATGTCTTCATATTCCACCTATGGGATGGAATACATGTTTATACACATATACATTACTACACTTGGAAAAAACTTTTGAGTTAATCACTGTATTTTGTGTAACTTATTCATGAAATGTTTTAAAATTTTATGAGACATTAGTTCTACCATCTCAAAGGAAAACTATAAAATTGTTAAAATATATTTATAAAGATTAAAATTAAAGCAACATGATATCCTTTAGACAGAAAACGAAATAATGCTTTCGAAACTGGTGACGAAAATTATTTTAATTGAATTGACAATCTGCAACGAAATAAATAATCAAAATGTTGCGATTTGGAAACATTTATTGTGATCAAGGTTAATTTAGGTTCCAGCGTTAAAAACACTATCCTAGAGAAAAAGTCATAACTGATGGGCGATTCTCTGTAAACTCGTAATTGGCTGTCCAGACCGAGGATTTTAAAAATAATAAAGTGTTACAAACTAATTATCGCTCTTAATACAAGTTAGGCAATAATACTTTGTGGCCCAATTGTATTTGGAGTGATAACATTTTTTTTCTAGAAATTATCTAAGCAGCAAAAACACAGTCCCTTGTCTATCTCAATCCAATAGTTTAACACTTAAAGGCAATATTTCAAAAAACCTATTAACACTACATAAATTTGGCAATTACTATCTAAAAATAGAATAATGCAACTATACCTTTTTTATGAAATAAGGTCTAATTACGTATTTGTAAAACTTAAAATTGTCATGTAAATTCTGTCCGGAGATTTTTCAAACAGTCCCCTGCCACAAATTCAAAGCTCCAATCGAAAAAATGTTACTCTTGCAAATATTTTTGTCATGAAGTTTAAAGTAATTAGTGTGAATTTTCTGAAATTGCTGGGTACGGTGTTGAAACGCTACTTTGTTTAGTTTGAGAGCTACATTTGTGTTGAAAGCATGCATCAGGGTCGTTGCGAAAACATTCCTCTGGGAAGTTCTTTTTATTAATGTCAATAAGCTTATAGTTGACAAAAAAAGTATTAGAAGAATACGAAATTCGTACATTTTGAAGTAATAAAATGAATTTACACGAATAAAACAATTATATTACTAAAGTTTCTATAAAAATATCCCGTTTTGTAACAAATAAAAATTTAACGTGAATAGAACTTTTACAAAATTAAAATGACTAAATTTACATTGCAAAATAAGTATTAGAACAGCAAGTTCGCATGTTAAATTAAATAGATAAATAAACAATAATTTATTGAAATGAATATTTAATACTTAGTATATGCATTCCTTTAGCTGCAATTACTGCTACTAAGTGTCTCGGCATGGATTCTACAAAATCATTTGTGACTTTTAAGGACATTTTGTTCCATGCCTCCTATAAATTCTCTTTTAAGCTTGACTTGTTTGCATGGAGTTTTTATAATTTTATTAACAAATGAATGCCATAAAGATGCTTTATAGAGTTCAGGTCTGGTGATTTTGGTGGAGTTATTTGTCTTCGGGGGGCATTGTAGTAACCACTCTTTGGTTTTTTTGGCAATGTGTTTTGGATATTGATCCTGTTGAAAGACGAATGCAGTCTCTAATCTTTATTTTCTGGCACTATTTTTCAAATTATGCCACAACACATTAACGTATGATAGAGCTGTCCATTTCACACCAATGAAACAGCTATTTCCAAACCTATTGTATGCCATTCATCCCCAAACCAAGATATAGCCACTTCTATGCTTAACTGTCTTTAGCAACGTTTGGAGTTCTACAGCAGCACCCCTTTTTCTCCAAACAGTGATTACGTGCTTTGGTTTGAAAATTTCGAACTTACTTTCGTCGGAAAAAAAAACTTTTTCAGAAATCCATTGTTTTACTTTTATATTTTTTAGCTGACTCGAGTCGTTTTCTTCTGTTGATTTCTGAAATAACTGGCTTCTTCCTTGGCCGTCTTTCTTTTATACCAGCCTTATGCAAAACATTTCTTACACCCTGAGGTGTTACAACCTTTCCTGATATTGATTCAATATTAGCGGCTAACATCTTTGCACTTCCTGTTGAAATTTTTTATAGCCTTTTTGACCGCTTGGAGTTTTTCTCTTACACTCAGCTTGTTTAGTTTCCCTAGTCTTTTTTTGTTATTAACAACACCGATCTCTTTTTTTCTTTTTTAGAATGAGATGAAATGCACCCAACGACAAATTCAACATGCTTGTAATTTTGGGAATGTTTTTCCACTGTGATACAGATTTGTTCTCTTTTCACGTTTGAAATCTCTTATGTTTTCAGAGCCAAGGCAAGAAAATTTCATATAAACGATTTTGAGCAAAATGTCAGCAATGAAAACTAGCTGTTTTCATGTGCCCTTGACACGTATGAGTAAAATTGAAAGTCTAGGGACATCACGTCGTAATTTGCATGTTTAGCTTTTTGTTCTAATACTTTTTTTGCTGTTCGAATTACGTTGTTTTGATTTTAAAAATATTGTATTTATTTTATGTTCTTTTATGGTTACGTATTGAATTATTTAAATAAATACGATCTCCTATAAATTAATTTTGAGATTTATTTAATTTTATTAACTTGAAAAGTACAAATTTCACATTGTTCTAATACTTTTTTTCCAACTGTAACTATGAAGCATATTAGTTATTATGCCCATGATTTGTGCCTAAATTTATAGGTAGTCTCGTAACTAATTATGTTCCAATAGTTTTGCAGATATCAGGCAACAAAGAGCAAAAACATAGTCACCTAGCACAGTCCCCTGCCTAGTTATACTAGGCAGGGGACTTACCCCCTATCATAATTTATAAAAAAAACACAAACTTCAATTGGCCCTCTTTCAAACCAAAGTAATAAATTCATTTTCTGAGCAATAGTATTATAATTATACGAACATTTCAGAAAAAAAAAAATGCCCAGACACATTTCGTGTGAAAAACGAAGAGTTTACAGAGAATCGCCCATAAATGTCAGAAAATTATCTTTAAACGCATTGAGTCCACTTTGAAAAAAGCGTTTGAATGTTTTTGGATTAGTTGAAAGCTATCAGTAATGCCTTGTGACGCCAATAAGAAGTGTGTATAATAACAAAACTGTCTGGACATCAAGTTTTAACATCACTTACATATGTTAAATTTTTCATCTTAAGACATAAGTAGCACTGGCTTTTATTTCAAAGCCCCTGTGGTCAAGTGGTATATAGACCAGAATAGAGCGCTTTCAGACAATATGGAGCCGTCGCGACTGAATTGAGCTTAAGGAAAACGTTTTCTTTTGTTGTCTCGTGATTGCTAAATATTGAAAATTACAGTTGCGATAAATATAGAAATACACACTCCTGCAAACAATTAAATAACGTGAAAATCTGAGCTTTAAATGACCATGGCCTGATTATAGTAAAATTTAAAGTAGACTGCTTGACCAAATGAAGTGTACTGCCGTCCTAAGCACAAAAGTCGTATCTGCACTTTTCAACCAAGATGAGTTGCCATCACCAGGTAGTTCTTTGTGATGTACTTTACATGTGAACAAAGTTTTATGGTCATTTGAGAACGGAAACATTTTTTCTGAAATTTTGAAAAAGCATCATCTGAATCAAATACGTGAAAGCGCAAAACTTTTAGAGTAATATCTCAGTTTGAGCTCGACTGCATATACCACTTTTGCGCTTAGCAGGGCAGTGTAGTCAGGAGTGTTCTTAATTACGTTTTTAAAAACTTTTCAACTTTATAAAGTGAAGCGGTTAACTTTTTTTTCATTAAAAGTTACGTACTTTTTTTAACTTCAGGATTTTAGAGCATACACTGTTAAAAATTATCCTGAAATTTAACAGTAAAAGTTACTGGCATCCATGTTGCCACTAACTTTCACCGTAAAATCCAATTTTACTGTAAAATTTTACGATAGAGAAAAGTAGAGTTAAAAAATGCAAAAAGCTAGGATCCAACCCAAGACGCAGTTATCGCACTTCGCTTCTCTATCCACTGTACCGAATAGACCACACAAGGCGAACAGAAATTGAGTATTACATGCTTCGCTCAGTAAGTCACGTGGTTTATCAACTGGCGCTGTAATCGTTTCCTTTTTATGGTACAATTTACTGTAAATATTTTCGTTACTGTAAATGCAACATTTTACAGTAACATTTACCATAAAAGTTTCCTGAATTTTTAACAGTGTACTCATACTGGACCTTAATAGTATAATAAGTAACTCCGACAACTGATATAAAAATCTCAAGTAATCCATAATTTGTTCCTCCGCTCCTCTTTCGTGAAAGGGCGGCAACTTTAAATACTGTCTGTCATAAAAATAAAAATTTTTTAGAAATGAGGAAATATTAAATTAAAACGTTTTTAAAAATCAACTAAACGTTTATTTTATGAACACTTTGTAACAGTTAAGAAATTTTTAACATTTATCTGTCTAAGTCGCACCTAAAACAGTTCATTCAATGCTAAAAATGAATAAAAGCTTCTTCCACTTCAGATCGTTGTCTGTTTGTTTTTATATTTTAAGGTCGAATAGCGAAATGGATGAAATAATTTACACAGTTATGTATAGAATAATATTTTAGGTTTTTCTCCCCTTTAATGATCTTAGTGGAGAATCAAGAGAAATGATCTTGTCTGTAGATCGTACGTTCTGCATATTTTCAAAATGGATGACAATATAAAACTTTAAGACATATCTTAGACGACTTTTGACGTATCTTAATTTAAAAATAAAAGCATTAATTTGAAACCAAAATATTTTTTACACAGTTATTTGATAACGAACTACATAAGAATTTAGATCTAAACTATTTCAACTACGTAAATTAAACATTATCTATCCATTATTATAAGCACTTTTTTTTGTATCTGAAATACAGTAAATTCCCGATTATTTACGGAATAGGGTCGCACGGTAGCTGCAGATAAGCGAATACCGCTGATAATCGAACAATAGGTTAAAAGCGAAAAACATTAATGTATGCAATACATAAAAAATGCACATCACATAGATTTAAATTTTAGCTAAAATCTACAACATTGAATGTAAAAATATCTTAAAAGGCTAAAAAGGGCAAAAACCGCACTTTCATTCTTTTTTTTTTTTTGCTTTCAGTAAATAATGACCTTAAAAAATATTTTTGGAAAAAAATAGAACCGACTTCAGTTGGAAATTGCTCTAAAAAGTAAAAAATAATTTTTTTCTTTGAACACCATCGAAACTACTTTTAAACATAAGTTTTGAAGTCGGCGCAAAAACGATAGGTAAAATGATATTTAACCATATTTTGCCAACATTTTTTCAAAGAAACCATTGAAAATCAAAAGCAGAATATTTGTACCATTACACGAATGTGTGGTAATCAAGGAAATGAATCCATTAAAATTTATATTTATAGTTGAATTGTAGTTGCGTATGATTCTATACATTGTTTTTGCGCCGACTTCAAAACTTATGTTTAAAAGTAGTTTCGATGGTGTTCAAAGAAAAAAATTATTTTTTACTTTTTAGAGCAATTTCCAACTGAAGTCGGTTCTATTTTTTTCCAAAAATATTTTATTTTATTCTTTTTAGTGTAAATGCACTTAAAATAATCAAAATATAGTTAAAAAGCCATGCAGCTGTTCAAAAAACTTGCAGACCTGGACTCGATCTCATTCCATCAGGAACTTCAACCCGACGCTTTTAACCACTTGACCATCGGGTCGCTCATTGAAGTAAGGATTACCGATAGCACATATTGTTTTTAAATAACATGAAATTTTAGTTTTTCGATCATAACTTTTTTTCTAGTGAACAAATATCGTCATATGAATGCATGGTACCTAAGTCTAAAAAAATCGTCCAAATCGGTTCAGTAGATCAGATGTTATGTGCGAACAAACAGACAAAAAAACATACGCTTTGAATTGAGAACCTCCTCCTTTTATGAAGACGGATAAAAATTGAAAGTAAAAGTAAGTAATTTGAATTGTGGGAGAAGGAGTTAGAGTAAGACTTGGAAAATTGGTGCAAGTTTTTGCTTTTCATGGAAAATAATTTTCAACTAAAGTGGACTCTTTAGCTTTTTTCAAATACCACAAATCAAAATCTTATTTTTTAAAAATGTGTGTCACTTTAATGACCGTTCATACCCCCCCCCCCCCTCGCAGTGCAAAAAAAAAAAAAAAAAACATTACACAGCAGATTTTTCCCAATAACTCAACCCTCATGGTGTTTGATACATTTTATTTGTTTGTAATGATGTTTTTTGGTCACAACCAATATGAAAATCACAAAAAATAGTTACTTTAATTTTTAACATAGATTTATCATCTTCAGAATTTTTGACTTTTAATTTTACTTTAAATTTGACGTAAATGCAAGGTATAAAATACAGAATTTTATAAAGGTACAAAAATTAACACAATATAATTGATTGTGTATATAATTTTTGAAAAAATAATACTGGTGAAGCAAATCAAAAACCATTTATTGCCACAATCGATTCAAAGCCCCCAAAAATGGCGCAAACGTCCATAAGAAAATTCTACAGCATCGAAGGACCCCATTGCGAATTTTAACAAAGATCCGACCAAAACTCATTTTGTACCATAAAAAAAATGTGGGGCACATTCCCATGGGAGGATGTACCTGCATAAGGACGTTACAATCATTAAAATCATTAAAAAAAAAAAAAAAAAAAAAAACATGCAGCTATTCGAAAAAATCCTTGCAGACCTCTGGACTCGATCTCATTCCATCAGGAACTTCGAACTGACGCGCATAGCCACTTGACCATCGGGTCGCTCATTGAAGCAAGGATTTACGATAGCAGATATTGTTTTAAATGACATGAAATGTTAGTTTTTCGATCATAACTTTTTTTCTAGTGAACAAATATCGTCATATGAGTACATGGTACCTAAGTTACACCATCTCCTATCGATTAAAAAAAAAATCGTCCAAATCGGTTCAGTAGATCAGATGTTATGTGCGAACAAACAAAAAAAAAAAAAGTATACGCTTTGAATTGAGAACCTCCTCCTTTTTCGAAGTCGGTTAAAAAAGTAAAACGGGAGTTTACGGTACCTCGATATTTTTTTACATATGTATTGAATATTCAACCAGTTTATTATTAATACATAAACAACGTAATGGCTGAGATAATGTAACTAACTGCATGATTTTGACGAATTCGACTGCAAAATACAGGGATAACCGGTCAAACTTTGTGCTGTTGCGAACTACCGTCTGAAGATTGGGTTACATTGAATAAAGCACGTCCGTGCGTTTGTCGGGCGCTTTTTTTCTTCTTAGCAATAAAAAAATGCAATATGTTTTCCTTTTGGACCTCAAGCGCCGTGTTGCCCACCTTTCACATTGGCAGTCTGCCAAAGCCTCACATTCCGGAGCAGCAGGTAACTCCTGCTCTCCGGCCTACTGCAAGGAGCACATGCAGGACATGGTTTCAAAAGAACACACAACATTACCGCTATTATTGCAATATACGTGTCGTGTAAATTTGAAATACAGTTAAAGCTTATAAACGCAAAAACAAGCAACGTGAAATATCGATTAACATGAGGTGCTCCAATGATATGTGTTAACAACCACTTAATAATTTATCAAATAAAAAACTACTTTAAATGGAAAACTGACGCAAATTGTTAACATTAAGAGCGAAGGAAACATTTTACGCTCCATAAAAATTATTTCTTAAGAGTTTATAAAATCTAGGTACATGGTAGCATGGCTTCTAAAAAGTTCTTGTTCTAAAAAATGAAACTGCTGAGGTTTTTTTTTTTTTATTTTTGATCACTCTGACACACACACACACACACACACACACACACACACACACACACACACACACACACACACACACACACACACACACACACACACACACACACACACACACACACACACACATATATATATATATACACTGGCGGAAAAAAAATCCCAACACCAAGAAAAAATTGCCGTAGAGTAATGAAATTTGGGTAATGCAATTGTCTAGTTAACATGTTTAATTGATTAAATGTACAAGATCACTGGCTAATTTAAGCTCAAGAAAATGCTGTGCAAATGTGAAATTATGTTAATTTAATAGAGGGTGTAACCTCCAGAATTTTGAAGGCAAGCCTGCAAGCGTGCATGCATTATGTCATACAGATGCCGAATGTCACTTTGTGGTATGGAGTTCCTTGCTTGTTGCACTTGCTGTGTCAATACTAGGACCGTCATTGCTGACTGTGGATGATGCTCAAGGTGCCACCCCATGATATCCCATACGTTATCTATTGGAGACATACCTGGTGATTTTGAAGGTCATGGTAACATGTCAGCACTCTGTAGAGCACATTGCGTTACAGCAGCGATGTGAGGGCGAGCGTTATCCGGTTTGAAAACTCCCCCTTGAATGCTACTTATGAAGGGCTGTACTACTGGTTAAATTAACAGAATGACGACAAATTTTCATTCAGTGAGTTTGGGATAACCACAAGAATGCCCCTGCTGTCGTAGGAAATTGCTCCAGAGACCATAACTCCAGGTGTGAGTCCCATGTGTCTAGGCTGTAGACCGCTTGGATGCAGGCGGTCCCCTTGCCTCCTTCTGACCAATATACAGCCACCACTGGCACTAATTCAGAATCTGTTTTCATCAAAAATGACAACAGATCTCCACTCCGACCTCCAGTGAGCTCTGTCGTGGCACCACTGCCGCCGGAAAAGGCAATGGTTTGCAGTCAATGGAATAGGGGCTACAGGCTGCCTGGCTCGGAGCTGTCCTTGATGTAAACAGTTTCTTACCGTTCCTTGGGTCACGACGGTACCAACTGCAGCTCGAATGTCAGCCGCAGATGCAGTACGATGCGCCACAGCCGTACGCAAGATTCGGCGATCTTCCTTCTCAGTCGTGCCACGTGGCAGCTCGGAACTCGATCTTCTTGAGGTAGTACCATCCCTTGCCCATAGCTTCCAATAAGCATGCATGGTGGAAACATTCCCACCCAAGTCTTTCTGCAATATCGCGAAATGAAAAGCTACCTTCTCGTAGCCAAATTGTACGACCTCGTTTAAACTCGGTGAGCTGTTGATAATGGCTTCTTCGTCTTCTTAAAGGCATTCCTGTCTAACATGAACGCAATTTGTCAAATTTTACTTGGCGTCAAATTCTTTCTTGGTGTTGGGATTTTTTTTCCGCCAGTGTATATATATATATATATATATATATATATATATATATATATATATATATATATATATATATATATATATATATATATATATATATATATATATATATATATATATATATATATATATTGCTCCATAAGAAACTAAATGTTCTTGCGATCATCCTTATACAATGATTGAACAAATTATTTCTGTTTTCTGCATTACTTGTAGACCATAAGCAAAAAACACGTTAACCCTGTAACAGTTTCTTTTTTTTCCCCTAAAGTTAGTCCAAAAGAATGTCACTTTTTTATTGCATTTTTTTTTGTTTATTTTACTTTTGACCAGCCAATCAAAATAGAAAAACACAAGTAGAATGCAAACTATATTTTGAAGACATTGAGAAAAGAAGAGGGCGTCTTTCATAAATAAAGGAGTTCATAAATTTGCAGCAGTTCTCTACAAAGTGGTCTTAGAGGTTAACGAGAAGTGTGACAGTGTAATTTTGGCTGAAAGAATTTTTCAACAAGAGTGTGAATCTTGACACGTAGATATGAGGGAATAATGTGAAGTGTGACACTTGTGACAACGTGGGGAACTGGGTGAACAATGTTTTAAAAAATGTGTGATAGCATTTGTGTTGTTCAATACTGGTGTTTCTCACTATCTCCGTATCTTAAAAATGCATATTTTTTTTTTACAAAATGAAATCTTATTAATTATATCTGGAAGGTTCGGAGTACAAGTGAATGAAGTCTGCTTTTTGTCATTTTTGAGTTAACAGTGCATTAATTATATTAAACTTCAATGCAATTATGAATCAAGTCCTAGTTCAAATAATATCCGATATATTTATAATAAAAAAAAAAATCAACTGGTAGGTCACTGCAATGAAATGGAACTTTAACCTTATACAGCACAAAGAAGCTTTTGTGGACTTGGTTCACTTGTATTCTGAGCCCTGCATCTTATAATATAAAAGCTAAGTACATCACATTTTGGAAGATAAATATCTAATGACAAATAGCAGCTGAACTAACTTTTTTTTCTCCTTAAAGTAAACATTTGCAAAGGGCTGTATAAAAAAAGATATTGTAAAATCATCATATACAAGGAGATAATCACCTGTACAATGCACGACACATATGAACAACCCTTAAGAGAAACACTTAGTCTGAAGAAGAGTAGAAAAACAATGCTCTTTCGATTGCTTTTGATTTTTTTCTCTTTTAGCTGTCTATACCTATTCTCTTAGTTTTAAGCGTAAAATGTGATTGATATGGGGTTCAAATCATTTGCGCAAATGTGACATTATTTTATCCCGGAATTTTGAGCTTTCTTTTTAAATCGTTAGATACTTGTATTTGAATAAGAGGAGCCATTAATGTATGATAATATACAGTACCACAACTTTCTAAAAAGATTTTTTTGTATTTGAAAACTAATGATTTGTACGTGTTTCTGGCATGACTATACGGTCATACATACAACATTTACGAATCTTTATCTTTCTAATGGAACGAAACATTTATGGGTCATTCCATGGTAACTCAGGTAACATTTGATACACTTGTGCCTGGTTTAACACTCATTCTAATGAAAAAAAATGTTTTGGAAAGGTTATGGATTTTTTTTTTATTTTAAACTTCTTTTAACTAAGGAAATGCAAAATATGTTTATGCATATAATAATTATTAACCAATAAATTAATTTCTTTTGGTAACTCAGGTTACCTAAAACAGACATCTGACATACTTAGTTCACTAAGAACTTGAAGTTCTGATCTTGTTAAAATTTTTGATTCATCCAAAGTATTGTACAATAATCTATAGATTTTAAGCTACTTTAAAACTTACATTTGAATGTAAACAACTACATTGAGTTTTTTTCATTTCATTTCACTCAGTAACTCAGGTTATAAATTGTTGGTAACTCAGGTTACGCATTGCGATGAAAATCTTCCAATATTAATTTTTTTCCTAGTAATTAATTTAAGATATCTGAAAAAAAACACTGTTGCCAATAGAATTTAACACATTTTTGATAAAATTGAATTGATTGATTGAAAAAATTGATTTGATTGAAAAAATTTAAAAATGACTTGCATGTCCCTCTTTCCATATTCCATGATCCTTATAATGTTGATACGTTTTATTATTATATGATACATGATGGTTCCTTGACAATGTGGCTTGTTTATTATATAATTCGTTCAATTTTATTTAATAAAAGTATGAATTAGTTATTTTGATGAAGATATTTTTCGCATTGCAAGATTTGTTGATTTAACTATTAGTGTTTTATTGAGATCTCAAACAATTTGCGAATCAAAGAAGACAGTTTTATTCAAAGCACCTTACCCCATTAGGTCATGGACAATTTCCGGCAACTTAAATTTTCAATATGAATTGCGACGCGGAAAGTGATTTTACCGAATTAAATTAGTTTTTCACAGTAAAATTACATATTGATATTATTGTTTTTGGCTTTGTACATCCCTTTTGCAATAGAAATATTCATCTCATCAGTGAAACTTTTATTATTCCTTAAGGAAATTTGAGATTTTCTTTTTGACTTAATAATATTAAAGTTCTACTCTGATAAATATTCAGTTATTTTGCAGTGTAAATTTATAACAATAGTATAGGGCAATTCCATCGTTACAGACGTAACAATCGCAGACTTTGAACACAAATAATTCTGGTTTGGGCTGATGAAAGTCTTCAATTTTTTTTCCTGTAGTGTAACTTGATGATGTTTATGCTACATTAAATTTGCGTGCAGATTGCTTAATTACAAAAAAATACAGAAATTAAAAACTGCCTGTTACAGACGTAATTCACAAAACAGCAAAAACTCGACTATGTCATACAACTTACAATATTCCTCTGAATTATACGGAAATTTTGAACTTTTTCTTTTTAATACGTGTTCTAGAGACTTCAAGCTTTCTAAAACCATAAAGATTGTGTGGATTTTGACTGCCAAATTTGTGAAAAAAATTCATAAACTTGTTACGGACGAAACAATGTGGTGTTACAGACGTAACATCTCTGATTTGAAAGTATAAAGCAGTATTTTAAAGCAGGAATAAACAAAGATTTTTGTACTAAAACAATACAGTAGCATTAATTAACACATTATTTGAATATTTTAAGTTATACTGTAACAGTTTTAGAAAATTTGGGTAAGTCTGGGGGAGATGAGAGCATATGCCGATATGTCAATATGTAACAATAAATTAATGCATCTTAAGACTATTATTTCCAAGAAAGATTGACACAAGAAAAGTTTAGAAGGGCCTTTACACAAATTTATTTATTTGTATTCTGAAAATTAATGCATAATGGGGCTGCTACATAAAAAAATCGGGAAAAGTAAATTCCTCCCTGGAATCAGTGATTGGTCTTTGAGAACTTAAAAATTTGAAAATGTTGGATGATATAGCAGAATACTAGTACCAAACTAAAATTTAACCTTCTTGGTGACAGTTGGTCAATTTTGATAATTTTTTTTGACTGAAAAAATGTGTCATTTTTCGTCCGACCTTCTCGAAATTCGAACGGCATTTTCGTATTCTGTTCGAAAACAATGCATTTCGCGGGCTTTTGGCAAATTCGCGATGTTAGCCCACCGTTCTACCAATTTTGGCGTCAGCTTTAAAACATTTTCCTGGGGCATATAAAAAATTTTAACTTTTCCTGCAATGGAGTTTGCACACTGAAAAAAGGAAAGAGCGTCGTTGACAAATGCTGTTCTAGATCTTACTCTCTGCCAAACCTGGTGCTTGACCATACCCCCAACTCCATCCACAGCTCCCTTTCCATGTGACGTAGCAAAAAAATGCCAGTTGAGGTATAAATTATAATCAGTTATACCATATGTGTATTTTATTAATCTTAAGAAATAAATTTCAATTACATGCCGACAGAATTAAAAATTTCAAAATCAGAATACCAGAAACTTTAGTACTCGTACCATATTATGCTACATACATGTATTGCTCATCCTGTGCTTTTTACCTATTTAATTGGAAATTTACTTTTGCTACGGACGTAACATAGAGCCATTTGTTATGTTCGAAATGTTACGTCTGTAACAGCATTAATTTAAAAACTAAATCAGTTGCAATATTTTTAACTATGGTGGGCAATTACTCTAAGAATTTGCCAAAAGGACCATTAAGGTTTTTTTTTAATTTTGATTTTTTAGGACGTAATGACAACTTTTGCTTCTTTTTTGTTACAGACGTAACATCAAACTTCTTTTTTTCAAACTTCAACTACACCATTTAGATCAATTCAAAAGAAATTAATGAATGCATATTATTATAGTGCCGTCTTAGTAATTAAAATTGTGCTACAAGTAGTTATTTTTGTTTTTATTTTTCGATGAGAAATATGCATTTGAAAATGTGTTCTTTTTTCTGATTTTTACAAGTTTGTGAATATCGTACTTCCAACTAAGAAAACGGGTATTATTCTAACTCTCACCAAAAAACCAATGCAAGATTCTTAAAATATACATCTTAAGCTTTAAAATGATGTATAACATAGCAACATAACTTCAATATGAATTTTTGACCAATTGGTTTCACTTTTCATGGAATGGCCCTATATCATTATAACCGGCTTTTGACAAAAAATTGTAATATCGAGGGTTTTATGAATAAAAACATCGATGCACATTTAGTCATTTTTTAAAGAATTAAGTAAAACCAATTTGAGATAACGTGTTACTATTTTTTTGAAAAATGTAGAAAACTAGTATTGAGTCTTAGAAAAAAAAAGGTCCATAAGTTTAGAGCAAATTTGTTCTTAAATTTATAGTACAGTTTTAGCGTCAACATAAATGCATTATTCTTTTTTAAATATTTTATGATCAGGTGAATGGGGCGCAACAAAAAGTATGATAGAAAACTAGGTTACGTATACTAAAAGGTTTAGAAAAGCTGTCCTTATATGCATGTATTACTATAAAATTGCTAATGTTACAGTAATAAACTGTAAACTTGTTAATTTTAGTTTACTACTGTGCATTTTACAGTTTTAAACTGGAATCACTGCTGCTACTATAAAACTAAAAACAAAAGTTTATTTTTTGCAGTGTATTTCTAACGCTTTTTAAATACTGGCATATATACGGTTGGATTTGGAAAATGTCATTGGGGTAAGTGCCATCCCTATTTAATATTGATTATTACCGTATGTCTTTTATACTTACTTTACGGTAATCGTGTCACATTCCATCACAGTAATTCGTTTTACATATATCTAAGAGAATAAAAAGGGGGCCTGGATTAACATTAAATAACCAAACTTAAAAAAAAGTATACCACTTTCATTCTCGGTGTGCTTCATGAAGTTTTTTTTTCCAGATCATTAAATTTATTTTTTAAAAAAATAATATGTTTCAAGAAGTTCAAACAACTATTTTCAAAAGATTGTTTCTTGGTCAGCTATTATTATTATTTTTAAGGGGTTACAGTACCTTTTTAACAAATTTCTTTAATTTAAGTGAAAAAGTTAAGTCTTTGAAATATTTGTGTCTGCACTTGTTACCCAATCAATAATTCATTTTCAAGCATTAAAATTTTTGAAAACTTTTTTTGAAAATTTGAAAAATGTAAGAAAATTTCAATTTTTTAAAAACCCTAAGGCTTTTTTGCGTCTGCACTAATTTCAAAATTTCTTTTTGAGAAATGATTACAAGGATTACCTCAACAAATCTGTGCATTAATTTTCTTATATTTTGATTCGAAAGTATTTTGTGTCCTTTTATGTAAAAAATTCTTAGAAAATTTTGTTCTTCGAGGTTTAACAAACTCTAAAAATTTTTGTAATTTATAAAACGCTTATTCAATGCACAGTTTTGTTAAATATATTATCCTGAGTGCAAAAAATATTGCTTTAAAGTTATATCTTTAATAGAAAAAAATCCTTAGCATTTCTAGTAACATAGAAACACTAAAAACTGATCACCGAGAAAAAGCATTTTAAAGTTTGGCTTTTCCATTATAACACATAGCATGCACCCCCTAAAGTCGCTCATAACTTTTTAAATAATTTAGCTAGAACAATGCTATTTTTTCTGAGTGTTTTAAATAACTTTTACTTTTGAAATAAGCAATAAAATTTTTTTTGGTCTTTTGGTCATTTTTGAGGTACTGTAACCCCTTAAATGTTAATTGAACTTTCACGTATGTATAGCTTAAACTTAAGTGCATAGGTGGAAGCGAAGCATTTTCTTCTTTTTATCTCATTAAAAGTAAAATGAGCGGTTTGATATTCTTCCCTGAATTTTATTAAATAACTCTCGCATATTAACATGTTTTTGAAATTGCTCAAATCATTGGAATTTTTTGATATTAATTTCAACAAAACTTTGTGAAATGGTCCAACGACCGGGGGACAGGATACATAAGTCCACATTATGAAAAAACAACTTTTAAAACAATTTTAATGATCAATATTTTTCAGTATTAAAACTGACTTTTGTTCCAATGCGTTTAGAATGGAAAACCATATTTAAAGATTAATATAACGCATTTAAGTATTAAATTGACACATTTCTACTTATACACTATGTATGCCAGAACCATCTACATTTCTTGAACAATTAAATGCATTTGGGTCCTCATCAACTGCACTTTTGCTATTACTACTATTTTGATTTGCTAATTCTTCTAAAAGATATATATCAACATTGTTTCAGCAAAAAATAAAGTATTAAAATAAGTTTTACTGGTTTAAAATTGTGTGCTTTATATCTCCTTATACTGGAGTAAAACTCCAGTAGCGTGTTTCCCGATGAATAGAAACCTGCTTCTGGCGGCATCGCAAGCCAGTTCTTCCGCAGAAAAAAATTGACAAGCAGCTGGTATTCTACTCCGTACTTGTTCGGCGTCTTAGCGGATATAGTTCGTGACTAAGTAATTATCCTTTAAAGAGAGTTATAGATCTTTGTTCAAAAAAGCTCAGCGTATAGAAGATGAGAAATAATTTGAGGTTATGTTTAATTAAATAAAAAATTGTGAAACGAATTGCACACATTAGTTGGTGATAAACCATTCAAACCTTTTAAACGCAACTAGTAATCAGTAAACATCCATATATGAACCCTAAACGGAAATAGAGCTTTCTTTTGGAAAAAGTGCCGTCAAATATCCTTCTGAAACTCAATAATTTGTAAAGATTGAGACTAAAAGAATTTTTTAAAATGATAGTGGCCAGCGGGCAGTTAGCCGCAAAAAGTTAGTGGCAACTGTGGCTTCCAAAACTATAATTCCAATCCACTTCATTCTGCATGTGTGTGTGTGTGTGTGTGTGTGTGTGTGCATATTTTATATATATATATATATATATATATATATATATATATATATATATATATATATATATATATATATATATATATATATATATATATATATATATATATATATATATATTGTAACGAGTCCGTAGCACCTTCAACTTTCTTCAAATGAGCATTCCAATCTTGAGGAAGTAACTATAAATTTATTTACAAGTATGTACACTATTTACAGTAAGAGCAGAAAACAATTGCTAAACATCAGCAATTAGGCAGCCAACAGTACACTGTACTCTCAACAGTAACTCAGCACCACGTATCAAACGTGAACAGTAATTAAGCAATTACAAAAGCAAAACAACCATCCGCCCAAGCGGATGAAAAACGAGTCACCAGAATCAAATCTGAAAATAACTGACTGACTTGTGTTCAAGGCCAGCTATTTATACACGGAAAGAAATGTCCACAATATTCGAGAAAAAGCTGGAATATTTTGTTTCATTCCTAACATTACGTAATCCATTCACAAATTCTAGCGATAAGAAAAAAACCACGCGAAAATGTCTTCACGCTTATTAAAGTTAGGGCAAGTGTAAAAACTACAAAGTGTTACAGGGACGGTATACTAGTGATAAAGGTGATATCTTCAGATACTTTTGCAACATGACGTCAGATAAAACCAAAACTAATGAAAATGATGCAAGGCAGGAAAAACAACAACTATTTACAAGATTTGTAACATTGCCCCCTTCCCAAGGACTGCACGTCCCGGGCAGTACAATCCCCAGAAAGGAAGCAAGGGAAAATTTACAGGTGCACACATTACATGATGACCAATCACAAACATGATAAACAATAACAATGAGAACATGAAAGAAATAATAACATTGATAAAGTAATATTCCAAACAATTAAAGGCAAAAGTTATTTACAAAATTTACAAACAAATTACCATGGTCGCTTTAGATTTATTTTACGAACTATGGCCATAGTATGGGGCTAGCCGATCATAATGTACAACCCTAGGTTTTGAATGTGATGACTTCTGGATCCTCACTACGACGTCGTTCAGCCGGTGAAGGACTGTGTAGGGTCCATCCCAATTCGACTGCAATTTGGGTGACAGACCTTTACGTCGGATGGGATTCCATAGCCACACCTTGTCACCTTCTTGAAAGTCATGACCAGTGGACCTTGTGTCGTATCGGGTCTTCATTTTCTCCGTCGCGATGTTGATTCGCTCCCGTGCGAAGTGATGAACGTCTTCCAACCGGGCCTGGAGATCCTGGACGTACTCCTCAGGCGATGAAGGCGCATCTGGAGGGAGACCGAAGACGAGATCACAAGGCAGCCGAAGCTCTCGGCCGAAGAGCATCTGTGATGGGGAATATCCGGTGGTCTCGTGGACAGCACTGCGGTAGGCCAGCAGGAACAGAGGAAGTTTCTTGTCCCAATCCTGTTGATTTTTGGAGACCATAAGCGAGAGATTATTAAGGATTGTCCTGTTGAATCTCTCCACCATGCCGTCCGATTGTGGGTGTAGTGGTGTCGTTCGAGTTTTCTCAATTTTGAGGATATCACATAGGCCCTTAAACACAGCAGAGATGAAGTTTCTTCCCTGATCGGAATGGATTTGCAAAGGTGTCCCATATCTCGAGATCCAATGCTGGACTAGAGTCTCTGCTACAGTGGTAGCTTCTTGATCCGGAATGGAATATGCTTCGGGCCATTTGGTGAAATAGTCAATGGCAACGAGGATGTATTTGTTCCCATCAGTAGTTTTCGGTAGAGGACCAAGAATGTCGATCCCGATTCGTTCGAAAGGAGCTCCTACGTTGTAAAGATGTAGCTTCCCGCGGCTTCTTCTCTTCGGTCCTTTACGGGCAGCACAGGCGTCACAAGAATGACACCACTTCTCCACGTCATCCTTCGCCTTGCTCCAGAAGAAGCGCTCTCGAACCTTTTCAGGAGGGTTTTCAGGATACCAAAGTGTCCTCCAGTCGGACTACTGTGCAATTCCTTTAGAACGTCTGGAATTCTTGATCTGGGAAGGAGTAACTGCCATTTGAATGCTTTACCATCGTCAGATTCCCATTTCCGATACAGGACGCCATTTCGCAACTGGAGAGATTTCCATAGAGCCCAGTATCTTTTCGTTGCAGGACTGTAGATAGAAATGTCTTGCCAGCTAGGTCGCCGACTGTCCTTTTCCATTAACTCTATGATAGGCTTTAGGTCTGGGTCTTCAAGTTGATCTTTTCTTACTTGGTCGTCACTCCATGGATCAGGATCTGAAGATGATGAAGTAGCAGTAACTTGACAGGCAGTAGGGATTGTCGTCCCGTACTGTTTCTCTATTCGGGAGCAATAATGGCAGTTCTCGGAACAAGGTCTTCTTGATAATGCGTCAGCATTACCGTGTGACAAACCTTTTCGGTGCTTAATCTCGATGTCATATTCCTGGAGCCGCTGTATCCACCTGGCTACCTGGCCCTCTGGATTCTTGAAATTCAAAAGCCAAGTTAAAGAGGCATGATCGGTCCGGAGCAGGAATTTACGGCCGTAGAGGTAATGATGGAAATGTTCTACAGCTTTAACTATGGCGAGCAATTCCTTTCTCGTGACACAATAATTTCGCTCCGACTTGGATAAGCATTTGCTCCAGTAAGCGATGACATGTTCGTTCCCGTCAATTTCTTGAGATAACACAGCTCCAACGCTCTCGTGGCTCGCATCAGTGTCAAGTATGAAGGGTTTTTCAGGCTGAGGATAAGAGAGAATTGGCGTTGATGTTAAAGCCTCCTTCAGCTGTAGAAATGCATCCTCGCATTCTTTGGACCATTCAAATTTTTGTTTGCTCTCCGTCAGCTTATGCAAAGGTCGTGCAATATTGGAAAAACCCTTTACAAACTTCCTGTAGTACGTGCAGAGCCCCAGGAAACTTCGCAGCTGATGGACATTTTCAGGGCGGCTCCAACTCTTGACTGCTGATACCTTATCTGGATCTGTTCGTACACCTTCGGAAGAGATAATGTGACCAAGGTAGTTCACCTCACGGCGGAATAAATTACATTTGGACGGGCTTAACTTCAGGTTGGCTTCCTTAAGCTTTTGCAGCACCTTCCTAAGATTAGCCAAATGTTCCTCGAAACTGCGTCCTATGATGATGATGTCGTCCAAGTAGACAAGACAGGATTCATAAGAAAGTCCTCGTAACACTGACTCCATAAGACGCTCGAACGTGGCTGGTGCATTGCAGAGGCCGAACGGCATCACTTTAAACTGCCACAAGCCTTGTCCAGTTGTAAACGCCGTCTTCTCTCGGTCGTCGGGGTGTATCTCCACCTGCCAGTAGCCGCTCTTTAGATCCAGGGTCGAAAACCACTTGTGTCCGGAAAGGGTATCCAGAGTGTCATCGATCCGTGGAAGAGGGTAACTGTCCTTCTTGGTGATGTCATTCAGGCGTCGGTAATCAACACAAAATCTGGTGGAGCCGTCCTTCTTACGGACCAAGACGATAGGGGATGCCCAAGGACTGGATGAGGGTTCGATGATGTCATTCTCCTGCATTTCTTTCAAGAGGATCTCAACCTCTTCCTTCTTGGCGAACGGTAGTCGTCTTGGATGCTGCTTGATAGGGGGATGATCTCCAGTGTCGATCCTATGCCGCGTTAAACTCGTGCGACCAACATCTTCGGATGTAGATGAAAACACCTGCTTGAAGTTGTCCACCAATTTCTCCGCAGCGTATCTTTGATCCTTCGATAATGGTGCACTCTCAATTAATTTCGAAATCAAGGACTCGGAAGACACAGCCTCGGGGGAATCAATTCTTCTGATGATGCAGTTTACGGGAGTACAAGTTGCCAACACTTCTCCTTTCTTGATATTCCTCGGTCTTTCACTTACATTGGCGACTCTCACAGGAACTGCATTCCTTGAAAGGTCCACAAGCGTAGATGCCACTAGTACTCCTTTTGGGCTATTGTTCTGGTTAGGATATTCAATAAGGCCGAATTTAAAGCTATTGTTTTCCTTGATGGAGCCAGGTATTAGTACTTCTGATCTAGATGGAATCAGTGAATCAGTTTGGGCTATTATTTGTTGAGCAGATTTTAAGTTATTTTCGGTATTGAAAATTACTATGTCTTCCCTCATCGAGTGCAACTCCTTATTTTTAAAGTCAATAGAAAAATTAAATTTTCTTAAAAAGTCCAGTCCGAGAATGAAGGGATCTGTAATGTCAGCGACGAATGCCGTGTGATGGTAAGTGGCGCTTCCGAACATTATTTCTAAGTTCACTTTTCCTTCAATCTCGATTTTGTCACCTGTCACAGTTTGGAGAGTGACGCATGGCGGCGTCCATAAGATCTTGAGTCCAAATTGATGAGCCACATCAGTCCTAATGATGGTAACGTTGGCTCCTGTGTCCACAATCATTTCGCAGGGAAACCCATTCACATATGCGTAAATGAAGAGTCCGTTGCAGCCGCCACTTCTTGAAGAAATCTGGAAAACTTTAGGATGGGGCTCATTCCAATTTGGCGACCTCCGCCCCGCGAGATTGCCATAGCTTAGTTTTCCTGAGCTGGAGAGGAAGAGGTACCCTTCCCTCTTGTTTCTTGGCGGGCTTCGCAGTTCCTTCGTACGTGGCCCTCACCGCCACATTTCCAGCACTTCAGTGGTTGTCCACTTTGGTCTTTGCGAGTCTTCTTCAGGGTCCCCGACATCTCTTTGATTTGTCGCTCAATTTCCGAGAGACGAGTTGAGATCGAATCCTGGGCGCTCACTTCCACGCCCCTGATTGAATGGCGATCCTTGCGGGATGTTTGCTGTGCAGCCTCGAACTTCATTGCGTAGACCAGACCGGATTTAAGATCTTTAACGTCCGCCATCCGGAGAGCCGTCTGAATTTCTGGACTTCGCACTCCGTCTATGAAGTAGTTCAGCGCCAGGTTATCGCGAACATCCGAAGGACAGTTCGAGAAGGCGAGATGGGAAAGCCTCTCGACGTCTGCTGCAAAAACTTGCAAAGTCTCTCCGGCCCTCTGCAGTCGGGATTTCAGCTGGAGTTGGCTTATTTCTTTTTGGCATACTTCGCCAAAGCGAAGCTCCAGGGCCGATGATAAGGCTTCGAAGTCATGGTGCTTGTCCTCTGGGAAGGTCTGTAGTATATCAGCTGCATCCCCTCTCAGCGAGGCTGCAAGTTGACAGGCTTTCGTGAAAGAGTCCCAGGAGTTTGCTTCTGCAACGATGAGGAACTGCTTCTTGTAAATATTCCACGAGGTCTTCCCGTCAAACGTGGCCAGTTTGATGGATGGACGAGAAGTTCCAGCTGCAGCTACACAGTCACTTGAGTTGTTGGAGGATGCTGATAACTTTGATTCAATTTCTTTAATTTTCTTTTCCATATGGTTTTCTACTGTGGTGATTCGGTTCTCAACGCTGTCAACTTTTTCTTCTAGAACCTCCACTTTATTTTCTATATTGGTAAATTTACTTTCCACCAAACTTTTCATTGACGTTAGATCGCTTTTAATTTCTTCTTGATTAGCAGCGAGATCATTTTTTAATTGTTCTTGATTAGTAGCCAGAGTCGCCATATCATTCTTGATTTCTTCTTGACTTGAAGTTATGCTAGCGGTTAAATCATTTTTTAATTGTTCTTGATTCGCAGTCATGTCACTTCTAACAGCGTTGATCGCATCAAGGAGTTTTGTTAGTTGTTCCTCCATTGCTCGAGTAATCACCATAAAATTCTGAAGTCAAAAAGTCCTCAGGAAGAAAAGTCCAAGTTCACAGAAAGTTCCAAAAAAAGTCCTTGAAGATGCCCCACGTTGGGCGCCAAAATTGTAACGAGTCCGTAGCACCTTCAACTTTCTTCAAATGAGCATTCCAATCTTGAGGAAGTAACTATAAATTTATTTACAAGTATGTACACTATTTACAGTAAGAGCAGAAAACAATTGCTAAACATCAGCAATTAGGCAGCCAACAGTACACTGTACTCTCAACAGTAACTCAGCACCACGTATCAAACGTGAACAGTAATTAAGCAATTACAAAAGCAAAACAACCATCCGCCCAAGCGGATGAAAAACGAGTCACCAGAATCAAATCTGAAAATAACTGACTGACTTGTGTTCAAGGCCAGCTATTTATACACGGAAAGAAATGTCCACAATATTCGAGAAAAAGCTGGAATATTTTGTTTCATTCCTAACATTACGTAATCCATTCACAAATTCTAGCGATAAGAAAAAAACCACGCGAAAATGTCTTCACGCTTATTAAAGTTAGGGCAAGTGTAAAAACTACAAAGTGTTACAGGGACGGTATACTAGTGATAAAGGTGATATCTTCAGATACTTTTGCAACATGACGTCAGATAAAACCAAAACTAATGAAAATGATGCAAGGCAGGAAAAACAACAACTATTTACAAGATTTGTAACAATATATATATATATATATATATATATATATATATATATATATATATATATATATATATATATATATATTATATATATATATATATATATATATATATATATATATATATAATTATTATTATTGTTATTTTAATTAAATATAAAAAATATTTGTGTACCGTAAAATGGGGTTAATCGGAACACTTTTCAGCTTTGACTGTAAAAAAAGTAATTAAAAGATTTTTTTTTAATTTAAATTTTTGGGTAAAAACTTCGGTCTTGGTTTGTTCTTGATATTCCGAGCAAGTACAAAACATATTGAACAGTTTTTATTCATATACATAGCATTTTATAGGTGTTCCTATTCACCCCGCAGATAGGGGTCAATCGGAACACCTGGCTAAATTTTTATTTTTTTTCAATTTAACCTGTAATAGGTCTCATAAACATGAGTAATATTGATGGGGGAGAATAAGAACAGATAATTACTGTTGAATAAATGTATAATTTCAATAGCAGTAAACGTTTATAATTCGTCAAAATTCAAAATAATTTTGAACTTATGAAAAATGAAAAGTAATTTTAAGAAATGTTTTTGAATTGAAATACAAAGATTTAACATGAATGGAAGTCACTCATGTCGTCCACAAATATGTACTTGTCCTTAAAACTAGCAATTGTGACTTGGCTTATTTTTTTTCATAACATCTCCTGGGATGAACTCTGCCTTTTCTCTAGTTTCTTGAAATTTCTGGGTTTCGGGGATTGTCCTGAAATATTTTTTCGCTTATTCATCACTGTCTGTGTGCTGAACTTTTGCTACATAAAGTCTATGTGAGTTTTCCCCTCGTATTTTAAGTCAAAAGAAGTCTCCTGGAGAAAAAACTTTTGAAATCTACAACTTTTTGTCATTTTAAGATCTAGTTGCTCACGAGATGGGATAAACAGTAATAAATCCTTGTCCTTGTCTTGATTTGAATAATTGGGGTTAGAATCTTGATTTTTCAAACAGTTTCCTTCAAATAAGTTTGAATTGGAACAACAAAACTAAGTGTTCCGATTCACCCCGCAAATTTTTTTCCTATGGCATTTTTCAGAATTCTTCATTTTTATGACACAATTTATAAAAAATGTAAATTCTAATGTGGTATTCTGTTGTTCAGATACATGTATAATTGAAACATACCACTCTGAGTTTTTAAATATAAGAAGGTTTGTTCTTGCATATGAAGTTTTGCAGTCTATGAAAATGTGATGTTTTCTAGCATTCCACGTGCAGCCCGCCTTAGAAGCCAGTAGCGTTGCCAGATTGACAAAAGTAATTTTTTCCTACTTCCTATGATCTTACCTTTCGAAAAAAAAAATTCACGGTGAAAAATACCCAATAGTATATTTATGAAGAATTTCTTTGTACGGTCGAGAAGTTTTGTTCCGATTGACCCCGCTGTTCCTATACACCCAATTTTACGGTACTTGTATATTAGTGAGTACTGTAAGTGTATAAACAATATCAGCTTTCACTTTTTTGCTTTTTCATTTAAATATTGTCAGTAAAGAACTCAAAAGCTAATTATACCGACGCTTTCATAGTAAGAAAAAATTAAATATTTGAAAAGAATCTTTCGATAATGTTAATGGTTTCAAGACTTATACTAGCTTGGCAACGAATGAAAGATTTTTAGTTCTGAAATTTTGTTCACTATATTACTGGTATAGCAAATACGATTTTACAACGTAGGCGGAACAAAATGATAGGTGATTGATAGGTTGTTTGACCAAAATGCTCTCGATTTTTCAGCATCCAGTAGTTATTGAATTGTATTAGCAAAATTTACGTATCCTCAGAACCACGCTATTAACCCATCAACGCCATAGCGTCCCTTTTTAGGGACGGTCCAAAAAAGGGTCTGAATTTCCCCCAAATGAATATTTCAATTAAATAAATGTGTTCAATTAGTACCTTGGTATTGTTTCAATTCGTTATTAACAGATTGCAGCAGATAACTATTGTAAAGTGTGTTCTGTAGCAGTTTTAATATGATCATTATCAAAAGTGACGTCGTTCACAATCTCGAGATAAAAAGCTAAGTTTTCAAAGTTATTCCCAGCTTCCCAGTTTATGTTAATTGCTGATTTTATTTCTTATTATAAAATGTCTTTTTAAATATTATATCGTAGGCAGAAAAACATTTTAGTAAAAAAAGTATGTACCCTCTGGGGTCTATCGTAACTTTTAAGGGGCGATTTTTCTTTCCTTAATATATATATATATTTTTTTACATTATATATTTCTTTTATTATTTTTCCTGTCCATTAAACACTGTTTGTAACCATTATACAAAATATCTTTGGAAAAAAAAATGTCAGGCATTAATGGGTTAATAGTTTTTTGCAATGCGTACAGTTAGTTATACACTCATGTCCATAAGTTAAGGATATTGCTAGTTCAGTCAAATAAAGAGTCAGACGCGAAACAAATACCACTTATTTGTGAAGCCAATTTATTTAATAAAATGTAAATAGTAAAAAAATATTCTACATGTTTGATATTATCAAGTAAAATTGCAATTTTTACTCCCTGGAGCAAATTTCAAAAAAATCATTGTTACAAAAATCAGTGTTACGCGGTTATTCTAAAAGCTTATACATAGTGAGTTTTCCAAACGACGAAATACAGTCTGTGTTATCAATATGTACTTGGGGGATATTACACGACTCAACAATCAATGCTCTCTGAAGCTCCGATAGACATGTAGACGGTGGTTGATGGGCTAAAACTCACCGACCAAGCATATAACGCACGTGCTCTGTTGAATTCAAGTCTGGTGAGAATGCTGTCCAGTCCATGCGGGGGATATCCTCCGATTCAAGGCGTTCGTTCACGATGTTCGCAGCATGGTGCGGACAGGCGTTATCATTCATAAACACAAATTCTGCGCTCGTGGCGCCCCGAAATAAGCGTACATGTGGATTCAGAATGCCGTCCCGATAGATTTGGCCTGTCATGGTTCCAGTTTGAACATGCAGCTGTGTCCCGGAAACCAGGATAATTCCTCCCCAAACAAGCAATCCTGCACCACCATAACGGTGCGTTCAACGATGGTTTCTTGGTGGTAACGGGTACCTGGATCCCTGCAAAGGAAAATCCGCTGAGAATCTGATTGAAAAGTGAATCTAGACTCGTCAGAAAACATCACACATGCCCACTGTTGCAGTGTCCATAATGCATGCTCTCCACTCCAGGTTAAGCGAAGGCGATAGTGACTTACAGTAAGTGAGACACATCTGACAGGCCTACGAGAACGACCTCTGCTGTAACGTCTACTCACGTTACCATCATCTTGGAAGCGTTGCCAAAGCCTGGAGATGACACTTTGGGCGATTCCAAGTTCCTCAGAAACCTCCTGCTGAGTGCGCCCACATTCCAGGCGTCCGATAATTCTACCGCGTAAAAAATTCCTCAGAATGCTTCCTTTTGGTCATTATTACGCTGCCAGAGCACATAAAGGCTTGTAAAAAGCGTGCGAACACTTTCACTTTATTGCCAGCATTTCTTATATATCACTCTCTTTCACTCTCGTCAATCTAACGCACAATTAGCGCCATCCAGTTGCTTCCTGTAATTTGCATATTATTCATGAAGATGAGTGTAGCCATTTTATGGTCGATTTATTCGTTTTAGAGTTCGATATTCTGGTGATTCTTAATTATCCTTAAATTATGGAAATGAGTGTATTTGTTTCTAAATGTCAAATTAGTTCATAAGTAGTGGTGTTTATATGTAAGAAGTTTTTATGAAGTCATGTTATTTTAATGATTTTCATCTAGTTTTGAAAGGATCCTACCGGTCGATGTGCTCAAAAATCCGCACGCAAATTAGAGAACAACTGCCCTCCGTATTCGGCACTTTTAAACTTTCAAATATTTAGGTTATTTAGAAAGGTTGTCTGTAATTATTTTAAATGTGCATAGTAGTGAAAACATCTACGACACGATGAGATAATTAGACTACGTAACTAGTTACGAAAACTTCTCTTTGAATGGAAGATGTTCTTTTTGCACAGTCCAGTCACATTAATGTGACCACCTGTCAAAAATCAGAATAACCACTTTTCTTAGAACGCACTGCTGCGAGACGTACAGGAAGAGAGTCAATTAGGTACCTGAAGGTGTGTATTGGGATATTGAGCCATACTGATTCCAATACCGTGGCCAGCTGTGCTACATTAAGATGGTGAGGATCCATCGCGCGAACAACCCAATCGAGATGGTCCCGCAGATTCTCGATCGGGCTTAAGTCAGGCAAGTTTGATGGCCAGGGGATAACGGTAAACTCATACTGGTGCCTTTCGAACCACGCATGCGCACTGGCAGCTGTATGGCACTTCGCATTGACCTGCTGGTAGATGCCATCATCCTGAGGAAAAACAATATTCATATAGGGGTGGACATGGACCGTAAGGGCAGATGCGTACTTGTATTGATCCATCGTGCCTTCTAAATAATGAGTGAAACAATAGAACCCCAGGAAAACATTCCCCAGACCACAATGCTCCTGCCTCCAGTTTGGACCGTTGCGGCAATGGTTGCAGGGTGTTTGCTTCCAGAGGTTTCACGCCTTCTAATCCAACATCCGTCTGTCCGATGGACTATAAAATGTGATTCTTCAGTAAATGCTACTTGTCGCCACTCAATGGACGTCGAGCTGCGGTACTGGCGTGCAAATTCCAGGGTTCGTCGTCGACGGACAGTAGTCAGCATAGGTGCATAAACCAGGCTTCTGCTTCTGGAGCCCAGACGCAGCAACGTCCCCTAAACAGTAGTGTGAGAGACGATGTTGGTAGTCCCTTGGTTCATCTGGGGGGTCAGTTGCTCAACGGTAGCCCGTCTATTAACCCGAACATAACTCCGCTGCCGTCGTTCGCCTCTATGGCTCGTGGTGTACCGAATTTGCCACGAAGCTGATTTTGGACATTGCCATTTTGCCATGCACGGTACACATTTACCACGACGGCAAGCGAACAGCTCAAAAACTCAACCATTTTGGAAATGCTCGAACCCTTGGCCCAAAAGCCAATGATCATGCCCTTTTGTACGTCGTCTAAATCGCTTCGGTTTTGCATTACGCCAACGGTAGAAATGTTTGTCCAAAGCCCTCACATAATTAACCTTTATATACCCTCAACCGCACTGTGTAACCAAGTGCCTTCTGTAGTTGGTTATTTAACATCGACGTCAAAAGTACGTGGTGGTCACATTGATGTGACTGGACTGTGTATTTTTTTAAAAATAATAGAGCGTTCCAAAATTCCAATCAAACGTCCCAAGGTAAATTCTACAAATTAAACTGATAAATACAATTTCTAACCATTCAATAGTTAAAAGTACGCAGCGGTGAACGGAGTGTAATCGAAATGTTAAGCGGCTTTCGGTAGCTACAGCTCCGCTAAAAAGTAGTTGCAAAAAGTGACGATCGGATTTATTAATTTTTCAGTCGATTTCTCTTTCCGCTCTAGCCACTTTGAATTGATAAAATGCAAAATCCACATTAATGGATATAAGCTTTTAAATTTTTGATTTTTCGTTAATTCTTTATTATTTTTTTTCTAAAAAAATACTTCTTCCATTGGCAATTAACTTGCGCTTCTAGCTATATGTATTGTTACGACATGTGTAAATTAGCTTTTATTTTACTTTTTTTCACGTTCTCTTCACGTATGTAAATGCAATTAATTTATCTAAAATCGTCACTCTAATTCATTAGGAACATTCCATGGTAACTTACGTTACATTTTTGACTAATTCTTTGGCATTTAGCACCTCTGTGAAAACAAATAATATTATATAAACCTTGTACAAAAGTGATTTATGAAAATGGCAATCAAAAGCGAAATTTAAATGCAAAAATATTTGATGCATTTAAGTTTTACAAAATTTAGCAGCCAAAAATAAAGCAGTAACTTACGTTACACAAAGAGGGAATTTTGTGTAACGTAAGTTACTGTATTATTTTTGGCTGCTAAATTTTGTAAAATTTAAATGCATCAAAGATTTTTGCATTTTAATTTTGCTTTTGATTGCCATTTTCATATATCACTTTTGTACAAGGTTTATATAACATTATTTGTTTGCACAGAGGTGCTAAATGCCAAAGAATTGGTCAAAATGTAACGTAAGTTACCATGGTTTGTCCCATTAGTGTTATTTAACAAGTCGGTTATGAATCTAAATTGCTTTCTGCTTTTTCTGAGAAGAAAAACGAGATCTGTCTTAAAAAGTATGACACGCTCCGCGCTCTCGGTTACATTCAAATCCAAAGCGAATGAGCAGGAAGTTCCTAAATCAGCATTACACTTCTCAAAAACTAACATCTATAGAAGTTTCACTATTATTAAGAACCTACTCAGACGTACTAATCCGATCCCAAGAACTTGTTTTGGGAGTTTTTAGATCACTTGAAAGGTATCAATACTAAACCCTTCTGGCGCCTGAGATCCACTTGTATAATGCAGTAGCGTGGGATCAGAACTTCAAAGCTTAATATCACTTGCAGGCGTTGTTTTTTCACCGAAAGCCACAAGTGGGACTGACTTCTTATCGTATCCTCTTATATTAAATAGTACACTGCAAAAAATAAACCGTTGTTTTTACACTTTAATACTCGCAGCAGAGGTTCCAGTTTAAAACTGTAAAATGCACGGTAATAAACTGCAATATTAGTAATTTTACAGTTTATTACAGCAGTTTTACATTTTATTACCACAAAATTAATTGTATTATACTGTAAAAACAACAGTATAATGCTGGCAGCAGAGGCTCCAGTTTAAAGCTAAAATGCACAGTACTAAACTGCAAATTTAGCAATTTTACAGTTTATGACTGTAAAATTATCAATTCTGCAGTATATTAGTGTAAAATAAGCTGCATTATACTGTAAAAGCAACATTCATTTTTTTGCAGTGTATATGGACCAAAATCGATCTCTTTCGCGTAGTTTGGAGTCGTTGTAGTTGCTTTGTGCTTATGGAAAATAGTTTTTGTAATTTCGGAGTTTTTGAGTAGATTCAGACTTATGCATTAATAGTATATATCTCTCTGAAGAAAAGGTGAAAACATGTAGCTATGTGTTACTCTAAAGTTAGGACGTCTCAGTAAAGGAATGGCAAGTTTTAATGTTGATGTTTCCATTAAGAAATACTCATTCTCTTCTACCTCATACAAAAAGAAAAAAGTGCGTTTGTATTGGGTTTTTGAAGGACTATTTCTATTCATTAATTTTAATAAAATAGCTGACATGCTGGAATAATTGTGCAAATGTTTTAACAAAAAGCGGCTAAAGCTGCGTATTTAAGCAAATTTCTAAACGATTAATAACTACAACATAATAATTTTGAAACATTTTGAAACAGTTGAGACAGTTACAAAGCTTTGATTGGCGTTTGTCTTCTATATAAGGCTGCAATGTGGCCCAAAAAGTGTTTATTTGGTCAACCATTCAATTGCTATCACTTCATTTTATTTCTTAATATTACTTGTTGTTGTCGTGTATTAGTGCAATAACCTGCATCAAGACGCCAGTGCCATTGCCTCGAGAGATTGGACTTCTTTATCAACATCTATGACAACACAAGAGATATTTACAGCACGAAGAGAGAAAACAACACCCAGGGCTCTGGCGGGAATCAAACCCGCGACCTCTTGCTTTCGAGGCAAAACTTCTACCATTGAGCCACAGAGGCCTCTTAAAATTACTTTCAATTCCTTATTAGATATATACATATATCTAAAATAAAAAAATACTAATACACGTAAGGGAAGACCGCCTATATTGGACCCCTTAAGAACACGGGGCCTGTGTTGCTAACTATAAAATAAGTAACTAGTTATAAATGCTAAATAGCATTTATAACCATCTCCTCTTATCGTATATACTGTTCCATAAGATTTATAAGTGCATGCCCAGCTAAAGTTAGCAGGCGAAAATTTTGCAGAAAAATCAAACTTCTACCTCAGGTGCTCCAGAACTTTCCAGCCCACAGAAGCTGTAAAAATTCCCCCTTTTATCATGAGTCTGGTTTTTAGGTTCATGGAGCTGGTTTGATCTTTGTCTTACCAGCTAGTGATCAGAAACAACAACTACTCACAAGTTTTTCAACTTTCGTCGAGCTTTGGTACAGCATTTGGGGAGGATAACCTGTTTTCTGCGAACTTGAGTAAATTTTGTGTTGAAATTGTTGACACTTATTGAGAACTAAGAATGCTTAGATAAAAATAAACAAATATACGAGTATGAGTATTAGCAGAGCTTCATCCTTGTTTGAGAACAGTATTCGTATGAACAAAAATGTTGTTAAAATTCGCTGCACGTTAAAAATAAATCTAAGCAAGGCGACGGGGCACGTTCACGCAATAACAACGGAACTCGTTTACGCATGTTCTTACTGCGTAATCACAGTACTGTGTCAAACCTGTTTGGTAGTTTTAGGCTTTTAAGTTTTACAAATCATCATTTAAGGTTTAATTGAGTAAGGATTTTTCTCTCTTTGAAGCTTACAATCATAGCTATGTCTTCATGCCCGCTCGGCTTTACTTTTAGCCTATTCTGCTCATTGTAAATGTTCTTTATTTTGTAGATGGTAAGACGTTATGTTCAAAAAACTAACAGAACTAAGTCAGGTGTCAAAATAATGCAAAATGCCGTTCTGTAAGTGAGATTGGGATATTCGATATGCAAAACACGATGTGCGAAACTACTGTAACTATATGTATCATGCGATTCTTCCACTAGAAAAAAAAATAGTATGTGTATATTTTTTGGGACATGGGGCTTTTAGGAATGAGTCCAATATTCCGACTTACGAACAATAAATGGTATAGTAGAGAGTAAATATTATAAGGTAAATAATAAGTAGATATAGTAATAAAATACACTGGGAAAAATGGGTTTTATAATCTTTTAAATATTTTCTTGGTACCACTGTTAATAATACGCGTAAAAGTTCCCCGCTTGAAAGTAACAAGCTTGAAAGTATAAGCGTAAACACTTCTTATCGCTTAAATATTCACACAGGGGAAAAACTGAATGCACAATGTTAAACTTTAATAACTGCTAATTTAGACCATAATGTCTAAAATTTCCTAAACTGAAACATAAAAATTAGAAAATTTATTGAAAAAAAAAATCGCGTAAACTTGCATGGCTCTACCCTGTCCACCAAGAAGTTCAAAATTACTTTTTCCTAATTTGAAAGGCTCTTTTCGTGATAAAAATAGCGATTGTGCTCAGACCGATGTGAAAGTTTTTTCACCTCGAAGTTTTAATTTTCGAATAGTTCCAGTTTTTTTCCCCCTTTGGCGGTGGGGGTGGGATTATAAAAACACTTGCCACACTAGGATTAATAACTTAAAGCCAAGGGCTCTGAAAGAGGTTCTGATCCCGCCCTCAGAACGCATTATAGCCATTAAACAGGAATAAATTATTTGACACACATAAATTATTTGACAGTAAGTTTTTCTCACTATACGAGTAAGGATAGAAAAATTCTGAAACCACTCCCTTGATGAAGTCTTGGGCACTGGCCTGATTGGACCAGATAACGGAACTCCATTTCTATCAATGACGTTGCATCTGACGCGATGCATAGGACAGACAATGAGGCTCCACGTCTGTCTATGACCTTGTCTCTGATATATTACTGTGAGAACTGAAGCCTTTCTTTCCTTCGATGTTGCTCCGGTTCAAGTTTGGAGCCTGTTTCAGAATTTGCCTTAGACCTTGAATTTTATCTTGAAGATGCACACTGTAGTTAAAATGGACCTTCCATATCTCTCTATTATTATCTTTGGATATAATACCCACCATTATGTTTTATTTTCGATGAGTCAGTGGATGCTTCAGCATATTTTTTTCAAATCCTTGCTTTACGCTGTAATTGGCGTTTGCTTTTTCCATCGTATTTGAAGACACGAATTTGTTCATTTTTTTGTCTGTGAAGGTTTTATTTCAAAGCTTCTGCAAAAATCCTTTACAATTCTACTTAGGAAGAACAATATACTTTTACTCGGCTAGATAAATAAACATCTCTTTAAACAAAGTTCAAGTTGTTCTGCGATTAACATCAATAATCCAGAAAAAAATAGGTTAAGCTATCGTTTATACATAGCTGTAGTTTGTTGTTTTTTAAAAAAATTTTATTTATTCAAATTTCATAGTTAGATAGATTTTTTGAAGCAAAGCAATAAACCATTGCTAAAACAAAAAAGTTTTTAAACTATTTATACTCTCATTTATAGAGAGGAAAAATGAAACGTACACGAACGAAAGTGTTTTAATTTTTCCTTCCCTATTTACGTAAGATAATTAATTGTACGAAATAAATCAAAACTATCACTAACGGCAAAATTGCTTAATATTTTAACATTAAATGAACTTATTTGAAAAGAACTTTCAAGCTTTCCCCCCTCTCTCTCTCTTTTCCGCACTTTTCTCCTAGTTGTACGTAAAGAAAAATGATAAACTTGCGGCTTTCTTATATTACTATAAAATTGTATTTAACTTATGAGTTTCACTGCATTTAGGCTTTTTTCAGCTATTTTTTGTTTCAACAAAATAAATTTAAACCCAGTTATGTTATGAAGTAAACAAAGTTTGACATTTATAAGTTTGAAATTTCGTCCAGCACTATTTATATGTGTGCATGTATGCGTGAGCATCCTAAATCCAAAGTTGACACAATTTTTCCAAGCATTTTTCAGGCTTGTCCGGCGTCCTTACGCAGTTATCAGGTTCAGTCAAGCCCGCTTAATGGAACAGACATTTTGCACGAAAAATTATTCCAATAAGCGGGCTATTCCACCATTCGGGATCATAATAAATACATGACAAGGGTTCGATACATTGAAAATGTATTATGGGCGATTCTCTGTAAACTAATAATTGGCTGTCCGGACTGAGTATTTTAAAAATAATAAAGTGTAATAAAGTAATTATCACTCTTAATGCAAGTAAAGCATTAATATTTTGTGGCCTAGTTGTATTTGGAGTGATAGCATTTTTTTTTTTTTTCTAGAAATTATCTAAGCGTCAAAAACAGTCCCCTGGCTGTCCTAATCCCATAGTCTAACTGTTAAAGATAGTATTTGAAAAAACCTATTAACACTACATAAATTTGGCAATTAATATCTAAAAATAGAATAATGAAGCTATATTTTTCTTATGAAATAAGGTATAATTACGTATTTCTAAAACTTAAAATTTTCATGTAAATTCTGTCCGGAGTTTTTTCAAACAGTCCCCTGCAACAAATTCAAAGCAGTAATACGAAAAATCTATAACTTTTGCAAATTCTTTTTGGCATGAAGTTTAAAGTAATCAGTGTGAATTTGCCAAAATCGACGAGAACGGTGTCGAAACGCTACTTTGCTTAGTTTGAGAGCCACATTTGTGTTGAAAATATGCATCAGGGTCGTTGCGAAAACAGTCCTCTGGGAAGTGGTTTTATTAATGTCAATTAATTAAATTATAAAACATATTAATTATTCTGTCCATGATTTGTGCCTATATTTATAGTTAGTCTCGTAACTAATTATTTTCCAATAGTTTTGCAGATATTACACAACAAAGAGCAAAAACACAGTCACCTGGCACAGTCCAATGCCTAGTATAACTAGGCAGGGGATTTACCCCCTATGATTTATCAGAAAAACACTAACTTTAATTGGCCCTCTTTCAAACCAAAGCAATAGATTCATTTTCTGAGCAATGGTATTATAATTATACGAGCATTTCAAAAAACCGTGCCCGGACAGATTTCGTGTGAAAAATGACGAGTTTACAGAGAATCGCCCTTATGTCAAACATTCAGGTTTGAAATAATTTCTTCTAAACTATTTTCAAACATTTCGATGAAACACTTCGTTAACTAATGGCTTTATGTATGCATAATAATAACAGCCTCAATAAAACAAGGATAATTGGATCTCTGCATCTCGTTGCGTAAACTTCGCAACATCTTTTATTTATCTTTCATCAAAAATGAAATTTTGCGAACAAGCAAAAAGGTATGAATCAATTTGGATTGCATGCAAAATCCGTTGATTTGTTTAATTGAGTTATTTGAAAGTGAAAAATTCTCACTCTACTGCGCAAAGCACGTCACTTGCTCTTATTTCTGCATTTTATAGCACGCGGCGGTCAGCGATGAGGAGCCGAAGAGTAAAGCGGGTTTCCCTAGCTTAAGCTTCGGCTACAAGTAGTAACGAAAACCGATGATTGGATTCGGTAATTTTGATTTTCTTGAGTCTCTACAAGGGAAGCGTTTCGGAAGCAAACTTCTGCGTCTTAGTTTTTTTTCTACTTCTTTTATGACCGATTGAGCTATTTAGAAGGAAAAATTCTCTTATAAATTTATTTATAGACGGGAAAGCTTCATGCTCTTAAAATGCAGCCCTGTATATAACTTTCTTGTCATATTCTAAATTACGGAATGCGTAATTTTTTTTTGTACCTTACAGCACTCATGTTAATTTTACGGCTAACCTGAAATATATTCCCTGCAAGTACGTAAATGCAAGTGCCTCACTTAAAATTGCCGTTATGCGATTCGCTTTTGAAGTTAACTTTTTTTTTATGTTGATACATTTTGTTCCAGTATTTTGGACAGAAAGAATGACGTACTATCGAAAACTAAACGAGCTCACTTTTCTGCCGAAATTATGCAAAATTGCACATCATTTCAAACATAGCTGTTTTCCCCTTAAAACGAATTTTAAAAGTAAATTGTACCTCTCTCAAGTGAAAATAAAGTATGCTTTATTATATAGCATTCATATAAAGGTTTGAATTGGGAAAAAATAAATTAATAAATAAACAAACAAAGATCACTTTTTCTTTTATAATACAGAGTAGCTAGTGAATAATACTTTTTATTAAAAAAAATTAAATTGTTCAAAAAAAATTCAGGTTTTAAAAAATCAGTAAAATGAAAAATGCTTTTCTATTTTGATTCACTCAATCAATCTCTAACTTTCCTCAATGGTGCCTAGAAAAAGTTGTAACTGACTTTTATGAACGACTATTTTTATATTCTTGAAAGAGAAATTATAAACATAGTTTTAATATTAATAATTTTCCTCATTTGTCGGAAAACTGACAGAGACACACTCCCCCGTTTCACTACTTTAAATTTCTTTTATTTTTCTATATAAGTACCTCATTTCTCTTTACATTTTTGTTAATACCATATTAAGCTTTCTTCCTTACCTTTCTTTCCTTGTTTATACTTTTACAGAAAAGACCATTGACAGACACCCTTGAATTGCCCTATTGTAAAGTTAGCAATTTTGCAGTTTATTACTGTCAAATTTGCGGTATTATACAGTAAAAACAACATCTATTTTTTTACAGCGTAGGGGAAGAGACGGGTTTCCGGAACTCAGCCAAGGGACTCTTTTGAAGTCAAAATTCCAAAAACCTGCTCTTTTCCAAATTAAAACCTCAAGTTCCTCTTAATATTTCTCCCTATATATTCTACTTTTAATTTTAGTCATATTGGTTTCCGTAATGCCTGCTTACCAAATTTAGTTTTACTCTATTCCGAAGAGTCTTAAAATATTAAGCGGGTTGTTTTATAGGTTTTGAAGACCGTACGGTGACAAATTAAATACATCAGACTTTTTTGCATCACATTCTTGAAAAAAAAAAAAAGTTTAATAAATATTTTTCAAACTATCGAAACACAGATGTAAGAGGTGATCGACCAGAAATCGATTAGTAAAAATGAGATTTCTTTATATTTGATCAAACTAATAAATCCCTTTTTCTCTTACAATTTTTATTGTATCTGTCTTTGAAAGTAGAAATTCATATACAATTTAGCTGCTACTATTCAATTTATATAACTCATAATACAAACTTTGTTCTTTCTGTCTAGTCTTTTTTTTTTTTTTTTCATTGTTACAAAGTTACTATTTCCTTACTTGAATATTACGATTTAAAAAAGTTTCTAAAATTATCTTTAGTTTAATAAACCACGCTTTTTTAACGTCCCTGTCTGTATACCTCTCGAATTAATTAAAAATCTATCTTTTAAGTTTTTTAAATATTTGATTTACTTTACTATGCCATACGTTAAATACTTCTTTGTTTTCTTTCTTTCTTTTTTTTTTCTTCTTGAACCAACCAAAATTTTAGAAAATATTTTTTTGCGTAACTATATTCGTAAGAAAAACAAACACGTAATCTTTCTCTATATATCGACTGATAAAATACTGAGTTCTTAAAGTTTGGTAAATATTTATATTACTTTTCTACATACGTATATATTATTATTATTATTATTATTTATTTATTTATTTTTCGTTAACCAACTAAAGTTTTAGAAAACATTTCTCTTATAGCCATAACGAATCGTAAATTTTTTCACTGTGTTAATTTAATTTGGTATTTAACAAAAATTTTCTACCTCTTGAAGTTTTTAGTAATAATTTAAAAGTTTATTTCATGTTTATCAAACATATAAAGTTGTTTTATGCGAAAATATTAGTAAAAGTTTTTCAAGAGAGGGACTATCAGTTTTCGGCTTTTTTATTTGCAAATTTTGTTGTAGGCTTACAGGTTTCGAAAACTTCTTTAGTGTAATGTTTAGAATACTGTATTAAGTAATAATTGATGGAATGAAATGTAAAAAAATAATGATTTCATTTGCTACAATTTTTTTAATTAATTAATTTTCCTACTTTGAATAAATATACACGTATAGACACATATAGACAATGTTGCTATTTTCTCATAAAGCCACACTTTTTCCCTTAGCATAGTGCTTTTAGGAAACCTCTAATTGTCAAATAATAAGAAGTTTTTAATTAAATGGCTACTTAGAATTGAAAAATAAATTCAAACAGGGTGTAAAAAACAGAATCGGATTCATTTAGTTTAAATCAGTTTTGTTTTAATTTAATTTGGATTTTATTACTTCTTTCGAAGACTTTAGAATTTTTTGTTATCAATTAATTTAAACTTACAATCTTAATTTAACTTAAAATTAACGTTTAAAAAAATCACATATAATGTGTTTTGAGTGGTATTTCACCAAAAAGCTTTGTAATGTGATGTAAAACGAATTTAATACAACTGCATATGATTGAAATCAAATTTAATAACCATGACATAATGGAAGTAGGCTGTAAATTGCGATAAGGGTAGGGGAAAAGTGTATATATTTCCTTGCAACCAAGAAGTATCCACACGAATTAAAATTCTATGACCCATCACCAATTTTAGTCACATGTCATATTCGAACTGCTTGTGTGTTTTTACGTATAAGAACAAAATCATTTCTGATTTTGGTCTATCAAGTAAAAATATAGGGGAAGGTTGGGTAGTATCGGACGCTTAAGCTTAAATTCCATTGTAAAACATTTTTACAACACAATTGGACCAGATTAGATTTCACACAAAACTTTATGATTTATGCAAATACTCTG